>JAQGAV010004526.1:0-10164 GCA_034691345.1 Phasmarhabditis papillosa | reverse complement strand
TTCACAATAATAAGAAAACAATCTTTTCTTTTTACGCAATTATTTTCTTCCAAAATCTTGGAAAAAGTCTAAGTATTCAAATTAAAAACAATATAAACTGCGATTTTCAGTCGTTCCATAATTGTATCATCTAGAAATAATTTAAAGAATATAGTTTTTAGACGGTCTATTTTATGGAAGTTTCGTGTTTATATTTTTTATGGAGTCAATTGATGGCGATTAATAATCCACTATTCAGTTAAGAGAGCCTCGGCAGAAGGCAATATCTGAAACATTTCATCATTGTTTTTTTCACATGTGAATATTTTTTTCGAAAACTATCAAAAAGTGTTCGAGAATGATACTCATATGTCTAATCGTCTTGGACTCTTTCTATATGCTTTTGAAGAATTGTTTGGACTTATATATCAACTTTTAAGAGTCAGTTAGTCCAGCGACATTAAGCCAAACTGGGAATTTCACGGGGCGACGTCCGGACCGGGTTTGAGAAAATTTGAGAGAAAAATTCAATGATTTAGGTGAATATTCTAATAAATAATATCCAAAAACATCAATATGAATATTAAAGATTAGTGCACTCTTATGGTTCATGCCGAAAAATAGCACTAAAAACTAACTTTTTTGAAGAATATCCGCAGAAAGTGTGAAATAGACTAGGGACGGCCGGGCCGTGGTCGAAATTTTGAGAAACGGGCCGGCCTTATCCTAGCCCTGACAGTAAATATAGGGTTTCGGCTATGCGAAGGGTTAAGATATTCAGAATACCTGGTTACCCGAACCCGTACCTAGCCGAAGGAGAAAACCATTTCCTATATAAAGGAAATGTTTGATAACAACGTACTTTACTATTGACAATAGTCTATTGTCTTATTTTTCCAACATACCGGGTATTTCAGAAACTTCCTAAATTTGCGAGGATATTTCATTTATTCATATATCTTTCATCTCATTTAGTCTCTCCTCCATCCGTCTATATAAAGATAGATAAAGATATTTATCAACTTATTATTGATTTAGTTTTCAAATGTATTATTCTTTTGTCTTGTAATAACTTAGCGGTAAATAAACAGTCATCATCATCATCATCTTAATACTTTTAATGCTTTTAAACAATAAGAATATTAAGTTTATCAATTTCGCAATCTTACCAAATATTGTTTGCCTAGTCACCACTTGACCCATAACCACTGTGTTCGGCGTGAGACAACATATGCGCCAACAAAATGAAAGACTGTCGTACGCGACGCCGCCATTGGCCGCGAGCGCCAAATCAATAAAGACCACAATCCGGTTATTATTCTCATGACAACACCCTTGGTAAACGCTCTACTATTTATTTATTTTTTAGTTTTAATATTAAATCTTACTGACGAGCCCGGCCACCGATCGGAGCTATTTCGTATAAGACTATTCTAAGCTAAACGAAATAGTTCCATCAAATTATTCACTTCAAACTTTATGATTCTACAACTTAATTTATTAAAATTAAAACTTGTATAAACTTGTTCCTACTAACTTTTTTACTATACAGTTATAATTCCACATTAAGAAAACCTCTTTTTAAATTATTTTATTATTTATTAACGTTCTATTCTTCTGTTATTGTGTTCTCTTTGTACAAAATAATATATGTGTGCGTAAGTAATATTTTACATTCAATACAGGTATTGAGCAATATTTTGAACAACCCAACATACATTTGGGTTTTATTTATGAAATTAAATTGTATTTTACCGTTTGTTTGGCTTAACGGTCACGATAGAACCGTTGCTTGTTCTAATACCATACACCATACCACTAACCATTATTTAATATTTGAATATTTAACATATTTAATAACCATTATAGGTGGACTGTAAATATGATGAACACATTTTACTCGTGAAACCGAAGCAGATATCTCGTCAATTTCAAATAACTCGTCAATTTCAACTTGGAAAAAAAATAAAACAACCCAAAAAAGTCAAAAGCAGAACCTTTAGGACGATATCAAAGTTTGAAGGTGATTAGTATCAACACTTCATGAAAAGTGCTTCTACGGAGTATGTTAATAAATATATTACGAACAATTTCCAAATGGTAAAACTATACCACAGAGAGCTAATTCGAAACTACACCGTTGAGCAAGAGAGGCTCATCGAGCTTCACATACATATGTTTGTGGATTAGATCATATGAAACGTAGTCGGTTTATCTTGGTTAATAAATGGTCCACCTTCCAGATCATTGTTTTGTTTCATTAACTATTTAGTGTTAGAACGAACATCTTCTTGGAAGATCCTCAACAGGAGAGTACCACCATAATCCTCTCAAGTGATGATGAGCAACAACCATGCTCTTCTAAAAGTATGAATAGCTCAATTTCTTCTGTAGCATCTACTTTCAGAGAAAAAAAGGACATTTACATGTGTTCAAAGATAATGTCTCAAGATAGTTTGGAGAATAAATGAAGGTAATAAATTCATAATTTCCCCCACAGAAATGTTTCATATTCAGGTTAGCACTGGCAACTTCGAGGAGCAATCGAACATGGGGGAGCGACTTCCACCGAAAGTCATTACATAGCCTATCGAGCAAACTTGGATGGAACACTTTGGAAATGTGATGATGAGACCATTAACATTATAAATAATATTGATTCCCATGGTATTCGTATTTGCACATTGATGTTGGAACGTGTTTAATTGCATTTTGCTTGCATATTAATTTATTTGTATATATTTGATTGTACATAAATAATTCAAATAATTATTATTCATGAAACATTGTGCGGATTCCATTCTAAAGACTCAAAGGGACTCCAATGGAACCAGGAACAAGAAACATTGGAAATGTCATGCTCTAAGTCCCTATAAAAGTTCCGAAATACAATATACTCAGGACTTATAAAAGTACGAAAATTCCTTCCAGGGAGCCTACATCGTGTCTTTCGGATCACTAGTGTATGGAGATGCAACTAAGACTATAATGAAAGCATATTCAATTGGAACCCTGGCAAATCTCATACATCTGTTCCAACGCTTTATAAATGTGAATTGCATGTATTACAAAGCCTCACCGGCTGGCTTGATATGTTATTCTAGGGATAGCATTCCAATTAGCTTCGCATAAGACTGGCAACATACAGGGGTTACTCCAGAATCCATAGGCAGCACGCGAAGTCCATCCGAGCATCAAGAAAGGATGGGCAACATGTTCAGAGGCAGCACCAGTGGCATTTCAAGGCAATTTAGCAAATATTTGTGATCTCATAATATGTATAGTTTTGGATAAGTAGTAGGAATAGTATGTTATTATGGTTATCTGTATGAAGGAATAGGACAATAACTTATAATCTGGGAAAGTAGTATAGTGCATAACAAACAAAATTCCTCAGAGCGTTGTGGAATACATAGGCTTCTGCAATTGCGTGTTTGTATTTTTCTGGACATGATAGAAAATAACACTAGTACAATAGTATTTTTCTGACAACAGTCAACAACTTGCACATCAAACGATATGGAAGTTTAGTTTTGCCACCGAACGAGCGATTCTACCAACCTTACACAACACCGCCAACTGCAGTCTTTTTGCTATGGACTATAGCTTCGCTGCTAGACGTTCACTGGAGAGTGAGTTTTCAAGCATTGTACAACTTCTTTACATTCTTCGTGAATACATTTACTTGGTTCAAGAAAATGGGAGCATATATAACATACTAGCAAATTATTTTGCAATTCTCTTTGTTGTGTTGAAGTTCCCTTGGTTTTGCACTCATTTCCCCTTTCTATGGGGTTAAACAGCTCAATCATCGGCAGACACTAATAAGACAAATGAGATTTGAAACTAGAAAACTTTCTGAGCTCACAAATTTCATTCTCCCCCGTTGCCTTTTTCGTTTCCACCCAGTTTTTGATCAAACAGCGCTACCGCTGTTGAGAGGCTACAGACTAACAAAAGTGTTATTCTTATCAATTGTACAGGTGATATCAGTGACGAAGAATTGAAGTATAAAAGACTAAATGTAAGGAAAGAATAAAATCAGATTTGAAAATGATCAAGTTTATTCTAGTATTAATTGCCATCGTTAACACAGGTTTGTTTGTATTGTGCAAAATTCAATTTTGGGTTAACCTGAAAAGTCCAGTCCACTAATTACCGGAAAAGTTGGTATTGCATTTTGAAAAGTTAAAAAACATTTCAAAAGCTATTGCTCTGTAGATTGCTTTATTGATAAAAATGAATATGTAATTAGAACCTTAATATTGATAACAAGACCATATAACCTACTTACAGTTCAAACAGCTTGCAATGCTCCCGGCTACTTTAAAGGCTCGATGGACGGAAAATGTTACAAGGTATTCACAATTCTTAAATAGACAATTTATCTATAATTCTAGGTGTCCACTGACCAAACAGATTATTATAGTGCGGCTCGTGTTTGTAACAATGATCAGGCTCATTTAGTTACTATAGACAATGCTTTTGTGAGTTACGGGAATATTATATTGAAAGTTAAAAATTTACTTTTGTTAAATAAAACCAGACAACATAGTTTCAATACATTGACGATAATAATGTATATCTTTGAATACATTTACTAATCAAAAGTAGATTCTGAATTTGTTTAGTAACACAAGCTTTTTTATTTTATCATAGTTTTCAGCAACAATCAATGATCCTGTCCTTTACGGGTATTCAGTATCCCTTGTGGATTGGTTACAATAAAGAAAATCCCACAATAAAGTATAAATGGGACTATCCTGCAACTACTTCATATACAAACTTTCTTAGTAAGTTTGCTTACTGGAAGTACTAGGGAACAGCTTGATCAACACTGCTCCCCAACCAAATAATACTACTAATAAGGAAACTATAAGAGGTTTATTAAAATACATTAACATATACACAAAGTAAAGAATACAGGAAAGAAAAGCAAGAAAGCAACCGCCGACGGTTGCTGAATGGTTTAGTCTGCCTATCAATGATCACATAAACTCTTGACCAGCTTGCTTACTCATACAGGCCTAGCTGTCAAGTGACGTCAGACGTCACACTTACAAAAACTATATAAATAAGTTCACAGTTAGTTTGCTGACTGTTAACTGTGTAAAATAATAGTTACAAATGGTAATACCTGCCTGAACCGACTGCTTCCTTGAATTATTTTCATCTTTCATGGGTTTTGCAGCATTTCAAATACGTTACTTAGATTATAACAAATGTCTCCTCCAAATATAAGCATTTAACTATAATTTTGAAGTTATTAACAAATATTGAAAGGATCTACAATTTGAACACAATTATTATTATATTACTTATTTATTATATTAAAGGCCCCGACGCCAAACAACACGGTTCTTGTGCTATTATAAGAGATCGAGGTGACTGGTATACTCAACCCGCAAATGGTCGAGCTTACTATGTATGTCAATATGATGATCCGGCTGGTTAGTTGATAGTATTAATACTTTTAATTCGGTTTGAGGCTACCTGGTTTTGCTTTATGCGGGTTTGTAGTGTTCAAAATGTGATGTTTGTTAATTGAAAGCTACCATTTAAGCTGAGAAGACGATTCTGTTAAATATAAAAAACTCAATTCATCCTATAAAATAAAAATGACGCGTTCACTATTTCATATCGGCTAGAATGTCCAAAATAAAAGTGTGCAACATTTCGTTTCAGTTAAATTTAACTGTATGCTGTTTTTAGAAGGTAAATGCGGAAGTTCTGCTCCAAATGCTCTACCATTCTATTATGATATCACAAGTAATTCATGTATTCTTATTTCGAACAATGAAACTACTTACGGTGATGCAGTAAATGTATGCAAATCACAAGGAGCAGATATTATGATTGATAATAATTCTAATGTAAGTTTAGAGTGTATTGCGTAATTATATAATTACATTAAATGTTGCTTTAACTAAAAAGAATGTAACATTATTATATAAGCAGTTCAGTCTTCTTTTACAAAAGAAAAGCTAGAAAATATCATTATTGAAGAGTTTATTAGTGTTTTCGGGAGGAGAGTAAGACAGTATTGAAGTATTGCGAATATTCACTTTTGTACATTTTATTCCATTCTTCACTTTGAGAAGGAAATTTTCGATTTTCAAGATTATCCAGAATTTTGCCCAAAAGTTCCTTAGAAACTAGTAAATGCATATTACTTATAGCTGAACACCTTGATCGATCGTCTTTTCTGTTGGGAATGCTATAATTATGACCAACAAGCTTCTATTGGAATTAAGTATATAAATAATAGTTTTATATACAATAATGGAAAGAAATTCTATTGGCAAACGGACTATTCAAACTTTCGTGAATATTATTTCTCATAAATTATAAATATTAATGAAATTATGAGAAAGTATTGCATTTAATTGGTTCTTAAACATTTCCTCAACTTTGAAAACTTTCGAATTCCTTAAAATTTAAAGCTTAAATTAGAAAAAGATTTACGAATGGTATACTTTGAACTTTGAATTGAGATGAGCATAAAAGTCAAATATCAATTATAATATTCTCATTTATACTTTTCTATTTATTATCAGTCGATCATTCAGCTGGTGATTGTGTTACGGTTGTACTGGGAACCCATGTCGCAGATATGTATGACGATACTTGGTCAATGGAAAACTGTAATGGAAGAAATATTCCTGTTTGTATTAAAAAACCAACTATGTAAATATTATAATAAATGTATATGCAAAAGAATTTATGACGAACTTTAAAGAAAAAGAACTATTTCCCTAAAAGCCAAATATAACAAAGACAATAATCAGGAATTATTCAATATATTTGTATTCAAAACTTGTCTTCATACTAATTAACACTTCTTATTCTTTTCAGCTTAAAGTACCGAAAACAGTAGAACGTCTTTTGTTATATTTCGTTACTTTTATCAATATATAGATAAGAATAACACTTTTGTGAGTTTGTAGGGCCTGCGAGAGTGCTCATTGATTTAATCCCTGTCTGCAACGAAAGGACATCATTTAAAGCAGAATGGAAAATCTTATCTTTTTATTCTTTTTGTTGTGGATCTATTATATGAATCATTATATTAATTATGTTCTCGCCATATTGCTCTCTAACTCAGCTCCAAGCAACAACAATAGCAACTGAATGCAGAAAAATGGCTAGAATTTGCATAGGAATCACACGTAATGACAGATGGAAAAATGCACGAGTTTTACGAGTATCTGGTTTTCGAAATGTGCTAACTGAATACAGCAATAGAAAATGGACTTTCGCCAAAAAAGTAGCTGATAGGAAATGCGGTTCCTAAATAAATAAATAACTAAGTATATATAATATAGGGAATATCTTCAAAACCTGTGAAACATTTCTAAAGCAGGAGCTTTTGGAAAGAACTTTGAATTAAATCAAACTAGTATCAACTAATCAAATTCATTTGATTAATTGTTCTCTATCTGATCAAAGTACTTAAACAAAAATAAATATAGTTTATGCTTAAGTGCACCAACATGATTCTTTGTGCCTACAAAATAGATTCAGGTCTCGTTCAATTCACTGATAAGTTTTGTAAGATCAAAAGAATCGTCTTATCTGAAAAGACAGAAAACGTTATATATTTGTCAACCATACTGAAGAATCAACAATTTATTCCTTACAAAATGCTTAGAATATTACTTTCTGCACTTTTATTAACAACATCCGGTTGGTTTTTCACATAATCATTGACTCAAAGTTATTAGATACAGTCCCTTACAATAACTTGAATTCGTTATTGATAGAAATCCCGGTTTTGCATTTTGGCTTACACTCCATTGATAATCCAGTTGCTTTTCAATCCGAAGGGAATCCTAACCATTAATTAACCTTCTCGTGAAACCTTGAAAACGAAACTGATTTTGTTTTTAGCACAAAGGCTTCCCTGTCAGCGAAGTGACTTTGTGCCTGGAGACGATGGGTATTGTTACAAGGTAAGTACATTTATGAGAAACTAACTAATCCTAAAAACAACCCTAAGACTTACTTTGCAATAAGAGTTTCTAACAGTAGGAAACTACTCAATCTATCGATCGTTATAAATATATTTTATTGTTAATCTTACTTTTTAATAGTTTAGATTGTCAATAAACAAGCTACGTTCTTCGAGGCTGCCAACGAGTGTGCCAGTATGAACGCCCGACTACCGACCGTTCAAAACTCTTTTGTAAGTTTCCAGTAATTAGAAGTGTAATTTCTAAGTTAATTTTGAGAGTATACCATATTTTACAAACTCAAACTTATTTATATTAAGAGCTAGAGCCTAGTTTCATCTAATAACAATAGGAAACTAAAGGTATTGATTGTAGCGGCTATAAGTACTGAAATCTTCTGGTGCAACAAAAGCAAGACAAGTAAAAGCCGATGTGGATAAATCTGTCGAAATGTCGAAACAATTGAAAAATTACTCATCTGAACAATCTTATAAACATATGAAACATTTCAGCAAAATGCAGTTCTAATGGGTTTATTGAAAGAATCCGATTTCCCAATATGGTTAGCACTTAGCAAATATAGTATTGCTGGAGAAAAACAGTCTACTTGGAGATGGGACAATCCTGTGAGCAACTTTACTAAAATACCCGGTTAGTAACAATCTTTATGAAAATTTCTCTTGTAACTCAAGACTATAAAAATGTTGTTTACAATGCCATTCTTCTTGAGGTCAAATCATTATTTTATCCTGTAAAGCCAGTTAGTATTATAGAACAACTAGACTTCCCTTTTGATGTTTCTATAATTCATCATTTTAAAGACGACTATCCTCCATGCAGCGGTTTTAATTGCTATCCCCACGACGGTACTGTGGCCATCCTTTTGAATCTCGGTGGATGGACAGATATGGACACTTATGTACTGAAATGACCAAGTTCTTATGTCAGATGCCTAATAATAATGGTAAGCGGATTTCTCAACGAAGATCTAATTTAAGAGATGATCTGACCTACAACTTATTACATACTTCATGTGGGAAATTTCCACTCTAACACATTTGATAATTCTAATGATTATTAACGATTTCGAAGATTGCATGCAATACACATAGCGTTTTGCTTCATTAAGATAAATGAAAGAAAACCAATCGTTAGACCGCAAATTATTAATACATCCGAGTTATTGCTGATTTTTAAGCGGGGCCCTGTTACTCTGCAACACCATCTTCATATGGTTATAATCAACGTCAAGATTCACAGAATTGTTTCGCAATAGTCGATAATATTCAGCAAAATCAGATAAATTCTGAAAACCTGGCAAAGATTGTATCGGCTGAGGTTAGTTAGGGATGGCAGATATGTGTACAGTAGTTGAGCTATTTCTCGTTAAAACGAAATAACAAATTAGAATTGAAAAGTTTTTATGAATGGCTGTCAAAACTAAAAACTTGAATAACAATTTCAAATAAAATCATTACTTATTCTAGAAAAAAAGGAAATATATATAAAGATAACCATAAGAATGGTTCGATTGAGGTTGAGAGAATAGTTTATCAAAGTAACCAGTTAAACACTAAAGTAAAATACCTGAGACAGAATAAATAGTAGTTGCTTATAAAATATTATTTGCTATTCATTCATTCAGAACAACAACTATCTTCTGAGTCAATTATGTTGGCAATGTCTTTTAAATTCAACTGCAAAGGCTTGGATTGGTCTTTCTAAAGCAGCAAATGGTCAGCTTACATGGACAGATGGAACATCGTTGAATACAACGAGAGATTATAACAATTTTCGTAAGATTTCGTAAACTTGTTTGAATGCATAGAAAGACTAATACTAATTACAAGTTATTGAGTATTCCTTTTATATACGATAGTAACATTTCACACAACTAAATATAATGAAAGGCTTCTGAAAACTTAGTTTTTGAGTTAAAGGTACGGTACACTCAAAAATTCATTTCAAATGTTATTATTTAACATTAATCTGCTTGAAAAGTTATTAAACATGATATAAATAACAAAAAAATGAACAAAATTGAACGAATTTATGGCTAATTGAATTTTTGGTGTTTCGGGTTGCAACTTGGAGGAGGATCCTGGATTCTTCCGCGAAGCGGCCCCCAACTAGCTGGCGCCGCAGGCATATACACCAGCTTCTTGGCGGACCAACCAGACTTTCCTTTTTGATAATAACTGACAGAAAATGACACTTTTTGACAACTTATTAC
>JAQGAV010004525.1:0-10168 GCA_034691345.1 Phasmarhabditis papillosa | reverse complement strand
GAATGGCCGAAGCCCTGCCTCGAAGAAATCTACAACTATTGTGATACGAGTGATACAGGAAATAAAATACTTTTTTTTTTTTTAAAATACTTGCAAAGATGCCCGGATATCCAAGAAAACAGGCTCAATAACAAATGATTAGCGCTGCAGCGCCACATTCGCGTCCACCATGGCTTACCTGCTTCTGCGTATGTAACGCCGATATTTGTGTAGCGTTAATCTGTCCAATTTCTTCCATTCTACAGTCAAAGGACTGGGCGGAATCGAGGAATCTGCCGCGGAGAATTCGCAGCTCAGCCAGGGTCTAAAGCGGAAGGATTAGTACCTTGGCTGCTCCCGGGCCTTTCCAACTTTCTGTTTCAAATTAGCTTACAATAGTTGTTAGTTGCAATATTTTCTACCCAATCCCAACAAGACTTTTTTTAAATTTTTTAAAAGTCTTTTGTTAAGCAACTTTTCAATCATAACTTTATTTGAAAATAATTTCATTTTTACTGGATTTACAACTGAATCCAGCTACAGACTAGCTCGATTAAGCTTCGATGTGATGTCGTTTTAATATCTATTTGTCAGTTTTATTATAGCCAGATTAAAAAGTAATAAGGCCGTGTTAATAAGGAGGAGTGTTGCAATATTTTGTCTGAGTAAGGCAGAGCGCAAGCAGTGTTAAAAATGACGAAATACACAGCATACACGGCCTCATTACTTTTGAATCTTTTATTCCAGTTAAATGTTGCGTACCTTCATAAGCTTCTGTTCTAACTTCATAAAAGTGTATAGAGTATGTCCATTATGTGCATTTACACAGCATTCTAGACAGGTGTACTGTACTCTCTGTGAACCTCTATTACATTGAACACAGTAACGAGACACCTTGCCCAAGTCTTTAAGCAGCATCTTCCGACTGCAGTCACGGCATCTGAAGTAAAGAAATTAGTATAGATATTCTGAAATCTATCTGAACATTTTGACTCCTAATTAGAGATTGCCAGGCTAAATCGTTTTAAAAGCAGCAAATACTTATGAACCGATGTTATATTCTCAAGAGTTAGCTTTCAAGCGAAGTATGCTGCAGAGCAGCTGCGTTATATAAATATGTATGCAAGGCGGTGGTTTGGGAACTTTTTACATCTAAGGTATAGTCAGATTCAAAAGTAATAAGGCCGTGTATGCTGCGTATTTTTTTGATTTTCAACACCGCTTTCATTGATTTCGCTTTCATTTTCAGCAAAAATATTTTAGGTTTGAATCTTTTGAATTTTGAACACGGCCTTATTACTTTTGAATCTGACTATACATTCATTTTTATTTAACACTGCCTCTCCCCAGCGTACTGCGGTGGAAACCTAGCTACTGTTACAGATTATACATCATAGATTTCTTATAATATATAACATGTTAGGCTTAGGTAGAAGGGACTTTCCAGAACCCACTCAATTTAATAGTTATCATCTTCATTTCGGGGATAAGGTTGCGTCAAAGTTGTCCCCATTCAGGGGTACCCGAAAATTTTCATTTTTGAACTAACCTAACATGTTTGCCGGTTTTGGTCTTCTCCGCCAAACTTTTTATCTTCGGCTCCATTTTCATCTCCGGAGTTCTTTTTGGAGCAGGCGATGACGTCACATCAGGAACTTGGATTACAGTAATGTTGTTGCTGATTTCAAAGCCGCGCTGTACACTTTCTAACATTTCTGGAAATATTATGAATGTTTGCCAATTTTTATATTTTGGACTATTTCCCAAAAACTAAGGATTATACGAGCTGGAAGAAGATTCCATTTCAAAGCGCGCAATATCCTGGAGAGTAGCGGTGTTGAAAAAAGGAATGTACTCTTGAAGAAAGGGCTTCCAGTACACTGGCGTTCCATTCATGTTCATACATAGTCTATCTCAAGAACTAGGTTTCCAGGGCGGTATTACCTAAGCGGGGCGCAGTGTTAAAAAATGAAGTGTTTGTCCATTTCTCAAAAGAACTGATAAGGAAAGTCTGATATTCTGAAGCTAATTTTTAGCTCAATTCGAAACTTTAGGTTTGTAAAGTTTAACTAAACCTTAAAGTCTGCTAAACTTGGGGTACAAGCAGATTGTATGTAAAATAAACACAATATTGTAGTCGAACTTACTGCATAAATCGAAGTTGGTGGGTGCAGCCTGTGCTATAGTAGTACTGTGTTCTGTACGACAAGAAGGACAATTTATGGAGTCAAGAAGATAGTACTGGGAATATAATTATTAGAAAAGCAATCAAAATCCATAAAATAATATTTTAGATTGTATTATGTGTTTCTTGATCGAGTTCCTCTGAATTTTTGGAACCCAAACCCGCGTGATATATTCCAAAAAAAAAAGATTCTTGCAGCCTATAGTCAGTATTAGTAGCTAGCCTTCCAGTGCAGTATACTGGGTGAACAGCGGTGTTATATAAAATCGAAGGAAAAAATTGATAGATTTTTAAAATATTTTCTATACTATTTTAACAATATATTGATTTAAAAAAATATACCTCTTGATGGCAACATAGGCTAAATAGACACTGCTTACAGAAGTTATGCCCACAAGGCAACAACTTGGGAGGTCTATCAGTCGGATGAAAGTTCTCCATACAAATCTATAAGAAATATGAATTAGCTGTTAAACGCAGGGTAGAAACTGACCTCACAGCAGATTAAGTCTTCTGATTCCATTAGGAATGAGACGAAACGAGTGCAGTTGGGATCCTGAAATATATAAATTCTGCGCTTTTATGGCTGCTATAGTCAGTGACGAGAGTAATAATGGAGTGTCACTTGCGTATTAATAGGATATTTAACACCGCACCTACAAGCAAATTGCTCGTGCATACTTGCAAAGTTCAATATTGAACGGAGAGTAGCCGCCAGATGCTGGCGCGGTGCTCGCAAAATGATCTCAGACGACGTTGGATTCTTTACACTCCATCATTACTCTTGACGCTGACTATATGTTCTGTTGCAAGTTTGATTTTTATTCAGGGGTTTTCCACTTATTAATGTAAATTATTAATAATTGTAAGTCTATTTTTTACACTTGATAGTTTCGTATAGTTATTTATAGTCAGGGTTGTTAACGAATCGGTACGTATTAACTTTTGAGCGCTTTCCAAAATCCTGCTCATGGCTTAACGTACTAAAATGTTTTACCCGAATAACCCCGAATCCGACTGGTGAACCTGTAAACCTCCGCCCCTCGTTATAATAAGTCCAGAAGGGAAGATTGATCACCGTCAATGAGAAATCATGGCTTTTGTAGCTTATAACCCCGTTAAATTTAGCGCGGTACCGCCGATTGAAGACTATTTTGGCTATTACGTTTTGGGATCCGGGCTGTGCGAATCTGTATGTGGATATGGAATGCTCCAAATCCCATATCCGCACATCTAGGATCTTCAAAAATGTGTATTTTCAGGTCAGACACAATTTTCCAACACAAAAATGGAAGTTAATAAGTGTTTTATCATTGTTTCCTTACAACTCTCTTTAGTATCTTGTTAACCCCACTAAACTAACCTTAGAACTTCGCTTTCTGCCTCCAAAGGGTGAAGAAACAAAGTTTGTAGCATTGAAATCCTGTTGACTATGGAGTGAATCCATAGCTGATAAGGATAACTAAAATAGATGATGAAGCTAAATAAGTTAAAGAAGTAAAGAAAAGTAAGTAAACAGTATACGGGTAATAATAAATAATAAATTAACATTCGAACTATGTTTCTAACGCAAGTATCCTGTGTGAGAGGCGGTGTCAAACAAAAATGAAGCAAAGGCTCCCAAACCACCGATTTTTCATTCATTTCTATAGTCCGAGCCAAGAGTAATATTCGAGTGTAATGACTTCAACGCTCGTCTGAGCCTCTTTTGCGAGCACCGCTCCAGCATCTGGCGGCTACCCTCCGTTCATTATTGTACTTTGCAAGTACGCGCGTGCAATTTGCCTGTAGGTTCGGTGTTAAAAATCCTAAAAATACGCAAGTGACATTCCATTATTACTCTCCGCGCTGATTATATATAACACCGCTGCTTCCCAGGATACTGTGCATGAAAGCTGGTTCTTGCAACAGACTAGAGCAAAAAGGCAGATTTGACTGGAAAATACAAAATGCCTATTTAAAATCCATCTTTCCACTTTTTTATATCCTAAATCATTGTATTTGAAATGCTTCATTATCTGCTTAGAGTATCGCGCATAACCGTTTCAACAGTAGTTTTTGCTAAGCATTCTGCTAGGCCATTAAGTGCGCGGTAATCCTAAAAACAGACTTGATTTAGTAGGTAGATTAAGAATATGAATGGACATGCCGTTTAAAAGATTACTGTATTGGCATGCAAGAGTAGGATTAGCGAACCGGCAATGAACCGGTTTTTAAACGGACTTTGCCACGGTTTTTCACATAGCCTCGCAGAAGAAAGAGAATTTTCCGTTTGTCAAAAAGTTCTAAGGAAGTATTTATTCAAAATTGTTTTCATTCGAGATATTTGTGTTTAAAAGCATGCGCTCCCTTCCATTTTAGTTCATTTTGGCTCGGGTTACTGTAGCTTTGCAAAAGTAACTGGGGTCTACCGTTGTGTAAAAAACGGTTGAAAGAGCTAGTTGTCCAGCGCACTATCTTAGAGAGCTGCGGTGTTATATAAAATGAACGAAAAGTCGGTGGGTTTCTTCAGAAGCACCTTCTTTTTTGAATAGTTGCTACTCGGGAGACTGTGCGGGAACATAGTTGTTGATCCGAAATAAAGTAGAGTATAAAACATAGTATATACGTAAAAATTGAAAGATTCTACGGCTACAAGGGTTAGGATTACCCTGAGGTCAGTCCTTTAGCCGGTCTCTGTGGCGAACTACCGTAACCCCAGTGAACTACAGTAACCCGGCTGGCTACATCGCTATCTCATTAATTAGCTGTTACATAAATGGGGACAAATCAGTTTTGGAATTCTGCCAAACAGGCTCCGCCCACTTTTTAAATGTGCAGATGTTGTGAATTTAAATAGGATACAATAGAAAAGTTAAGAAACAAAAAGTCCAAAGAAGCAGCCGCAAGCAGTTTCAAAGGAGGTGCGACACCTTCAGTTTGAAAATTGTAAAGCTTCAAAAAGTTCTAAATTTGTTTGAAAACTTAGTTTGGTAATTTGAAAATATATATCACAGAGCTTTGCAAAAAACATTCGAGAAATAATAAATGTTTGTTCCAATAATTCGAGAAATGTAATACATTTGTTCAAATACAACTTAACTATGTGTAAATATAAGTATATCGAGACGGGGATGTCAAAGACGATGTACCATCCAATATTTTTTTCGTAACTATAGTTGATATTAAACAAAGTTTTTCTGCTGTTTTCACTCCTGGTGCACTAAAAGCAATACACATGCAAAGAAACTACAAAATATTCATAAAATTGAGTGTTTTCAATAATACGGTGAGCCCCAGCCGGATAAATTGTCGTCGGCCATGGTCGGGCAATATGTATTGAGCGTATCAAGACTACAGTGTTAAGAACCCTCATGGTCGGTACAACAAAAAGCGTTTGTAGGTAAAATACTACTTGACAGGTAGTTAAACAATAATACCCAAAATTCGGGTGCACCCTAATACTGAATTTTAGAAAGGAGCCGTATCTGCTCAGAAGATTCCGGAATGAATGGCCGAAACCCTGCCTCGAATAAATCTACAGTTATTATAAAATATGAGCGCTTACAGTAAATAGATTGCTTTAAATTACATTTTACTCAAACATAGCAAAAAATACAACGTAGGCAAATAAATATACTTGTTTCATTTTATAGTCTGTACCAAGAGCTAACTCTGGTCGACCAGACACGAGCATTTTTACCGGCCGATACGTGCAGATACGAGCCGTATTTGCACATACTGCGCCTGAGACCTAGCTTCTGATTCGTACTATACTATCAAAGAATATAAGATTAAATAAATATACTTTTTATCAATTACAAAACTATTTTTTATTAAAACACCGCTGGCCCCGCCTCTAAAAACCGAGTATTTGGTTTTGAACAAATACCAATTATAGATAGATAACTAGGTCCAAATCACTTAAAGTTAAAGTAAAAAGACTATTAATAATATTATTATTATTAATTGCTTAATAGATGGGTAGGTAGGTTCATCATATTAACACATGTTTATCTATTTCCAAAAGCAACGGGGCGGGGCCTAACAAGTGGGCGGAGTCAGCGCTGCTTTTGGCAATCCGCCGGCCGGATCATTATTCAAGATGGATATGAGACGGTTATGGGTATGAGGGTGATTTAAAGGACTGGATTACAAAAAATTATAGTCTCTATCAAGATCTAGGTCTCAGGGAGGTATCACAAGCGGGCGCAGTGTTATAATGAATGAATGTAGAATCGGTCGACGTGGTGCGTTCTCTCCAAAAGTACATTCATTTTTTTATTACGCGGCGCCCTTCTAGTGATACCGCGCTGGAAACCTAGGTTTTGAGATGAACTATAGCACTGCTGTTTCCCTGGAAACTGCGCTGGAGACCCAGCTTTAGGCTAAATCCTTTAGCAAATAAATAAAATAATCAAATAATCAAATGTTAAAGGAGAAAAGTAGTTAAAATGTAAATAGTTTTTAATTTTACTAGATTTGTGAAATTACTTCGTTTCGCCTCTAGGTCTAGACGAAACAATTTCGATCGTAGTGAGATTAAGCATCTTTGATTCTCTTAAAATACATTTAAACTATAAAATCATACTATATTTTAATAGATCTACTATAACTTTTTCTTAAATCTATTAAATAAAATGTTTTGATTAAGATAAATAAGCGAAATCACATGAGTTGATTCTGTTCATATCAGACTGTCAAATCTCGGCAACGCCTAGCTGAGAAAACCAAAGATCGGAAGAAACTTCCTCATTTCGATAGGCGAAACGAAGATATAAAATATTATTATTCAAAAAGAAAACAAATAATAGTATATATAGTCTGTTGCGAAAGCTAGGGTTTCAGCGCGGTATCCTGGTGACAGCGGTGTTGTATAAAAATGATTTTACTTTTAAAGAAAAAGCTCTGAATTGACCAATTTTCAATTCATTTTTATATAACACAGCTGCTCCCCAGAATGCTATACAGGTAATTTAACTTGTGTAATTGACTATAGAATGGGAAAGGAACTGGCAACGGTAGCAATCAGAACTGGTCAAACCCGGGCCGGGCGGGCGGAAACCACGTCATGGCGTACAAAAGGCTGGAAACCGGCCCGGCCCACCTCTGGTACCAATCAAGAAACTCAGATACCTACTGTGCGACCCAAAGTCATACTAACAATAAATAGAAACAACCTCAAGACTCATTAAAAAGGGTGTATCATTCAATTTTAAACAAAGAGTTGTTTATAAATAAACCGAAATGTTTTAAATTCCCGTATTTCCCCAATAAGGGCGTTGTACTTTCTTTGTTTTGATAAGAATGTATGGAAAAATGAAGGAATTTCACAGTGGGGGGCCGGCTAGTGACAGCGCGGTGGCACGAAAAAGATATACTGAGAGACGGGATTAAAGGACTGTGGCATCGGGGTAGAGTCGGTTTAAAACTTTTAGTTAGCTTAGACCGAGGAACCCGACATGGTTTCAGAAATCTCAGTAATTGATGGGTGTTCTATAAAAATGAAAGGCGTAGTTTGATTCAGGAGTAATATTGGAGTGTTAAAAAAGAATGTAGTTGAAAATGGCTCTGAAAGTTTTCGAAAAACGACAAATACGCCAATTTTCTCAAAAATACTCAAGTAACATTACATTATTACTTTTGAAGCAGACTATAGAATCTGCAACGAAAGCTAGGTTTCCAGCGCGGTAGCATTTGGAGCAGCGGCGTTAAATCCAATGAATGTAAAAGTGAGTTAAAGCAATCTAAACTAACACTAAGCCTATTTTCCTTCCAAGACCAACTGACTTTCCCTTCTGTTTGTCGGTTTCTTGTTATAATGTACCGTGTCTAATCGCCTAATGAGAACATCTAAAGGACTGCCTCGAGGACAAAATTATGACGTCAGAGGGGCGGTGTTCTTAACATTCTAGCCAGAGGTGGAAATTAAGCAAGACGGGCTTGAAAAATTGTGGAGCCGGTCTTTCTCATCCTTGATTCTAGCTGAGAAACACACGGGATTTCTCGAGAATGAGACTTTCAGGAAATATACTCGATCTATGTAGTCATATTATAGTCGGATCCAAAACGAATAATGGAGTGAAGAAAATAATTATCAAGCCAAAACTGCTTGTACGCAATTGCGTTTGTCTTGTAAGATAGTCTAATATCATAAGGTTATATAATCCTTATCAAGAGCTTTGCTTCCAGCGCTCTATCCTGGGTAAAACGCAGTATCGAATATAAATGAAAAATTGAAGAAAAGCCTTCCAATTTACCCATTTTCCATTCATTTTAATCTAACACCGCTGCTCCAAGGATAGTGCGCTGGTAACCTAGCTCTTGATACAGACTATATTGGTCGATACTTTTGACAAAAATGTGAGTTGAGCCCTTTTGTTCAGCAAACCCAGTGTAGAATGTGTATGGTTAGACAAAGACCTCGAATCTTAAAAATCTCGCAATCTTTTTTCCTCCACATGGCGGCGCCACTGCAAACCGCGCTATCCAACCTTGGTTGACCTTTTCAAACTGGTAATTATTATATAAAAACGACTACTAAACCCCTTTTTACTTATATTTTGACTGTAATTCATCAAAAACGATGAAAACCACATTATTGCGGTCGCCATATGTGAATATTCGACACTCCGAACAGAAATTTAACAAAAAGTCCTTTAAAACCTGCGGTGTTAAAAGAAAGTTTGTTGTTTTACGTTCTTTTTGCGTAAGATTAGGCACGGTAGCCTGTTTCGGCAAGTTATAAGCAAGTTTAGTTGCGCCATATTCGGTGTATATTTCTAATACAAAATAATACAAACAAAATAGCTCAATTATGTAATATTTTACAACTTTGAGAGAGGATTACGGTATTTATCTATATAGAAAGAAGGGCGGTGTTGAATTTCGGAAATTGGGTTGCAGAATTTTAAGGGGCAGAAAATTTGGTTAACGGGCTTTTTTCAGCCCTGGCCCCGGACAGTATAAAAGAATAAATATTTAGAAAACAAGTTGCGTAAAAACTTCAGAAACCTTAAAAAGCAGGCAAAAAGTTATTCAGTCGTAATAGCATCTCTTTTTGTCTATGCTACCGAACCAGTGGCCGTTGTATAGAAACGCCCGGGCGCATGCCCGGGTAGTATTTAGCTGCCAGAGCAGTTGCTGCCCGGGCACCCACCCGGACGCTTCTTGACTACGGCCACACGCCCTACCAGACCTATCCAACATAAGGACGGCCCAGCCCGGCCCGGCCCGTGACATCCCAGCCCGGCCCGGCCCGTGACATCCCGAAGTTACTGATAAAAATAATGGAGAAATGGCCTAGTTTGGCTTGTAAAAAACCTCAATACCTCGAGACTTTGACGTTGGAACACTCTATTTGGGCGAGTCCAGCTTTCAAAATAACGACTGGGCTTGTTCCGTCCGCTCTTGCTTTGGGATTTCCCAGTCAAAGGCCTCAAAATTGTCGGTCTTGTTAATTCCGGATCTTAATCTTCTTCATAGTCAAAAAGTGTTGTTATTCGTCTTCTCAGCCACTCGAAAACTTAATAAACAAGAGAATCGGCGAGAAAAAGGACTTTTATATCATGTAAAATGACAGTTTCGTGTGATTTATCACAATTAACAAAAATAGTTTAGAAAAGTTTGCTTAAAGCAAAAATATAAATAATTCCATATGTTAAAGATTACATCTCCGAAGATTGAAATTCTATATTTTGATTATCAAAAAAGATTTCTAAGTACCATATTCGGAAAGGTTCTTTTAAAATAGCATAGCATTGCTAATTTTAACGGTTTTTATATAAATTATACTTAACCTATTAACTTTAATACTTTATTAATTAAGTATATAAATACTTAATAAGTTATCTTCCCACAAGCAAAACTTTGCATGTAAAGGGTCAAAACATATGTAATCATTTATTATACGCAACCACGTACAATTTCATTCGCCGCTGTGTAAAAAATCAAATTTCTTTTTTATTTAAAAGTGAGAAAAAGGACCACCAAGTGTGATAAAGTGATTGACTTCCGGTTAAAGTA
>JAQGAV010004524.1:0-10171 GCA_034691345.1 Phasmarhabditis papillosa | reverse complement strand
CGAGCTACAAAAATTCTGTAAATTGGGTCTTGTAGAGGGGGAAATTCTGACTTAAATAAAGGGTCAAACGTCTAAATATGTGGTAATGGCAACCATTGACATAGTTTTTTAATTTTTGTTTTTTTCCAGAAAACGACCTATTTTGACGAGTTTTGGAAGTAGAAAATACAGCCGAACAAAGTTGATTAATTAAAGTTGTTCAGTTTGAAATTCTCTATCCAAATCTACAAATACATGATTATTCCGTGTCATTTGCTGTTATAAGCTGTCAAAAAGTGTCATTTTGGGTCAGTTATGAACTGGTTTCGCTGCGCGGCAAGACAGTAGGAAAGGCTGGTTGTTATTGTGTAGGTCTGCGGCGCCAGCTAGTTGGGGGGTTAACTATACAACAACCATCGGTTAACAAGTTAACATAGCATGAGCTTATTTTATACATAATGAAGCAGATTCCACAAACGTTCCGGCCAGTCTCCGCCAGTAGACATGCCAGTTAACGTCGGTCCGGGCCAACTTTTGCATAGTCGAGAATGACTAACCTGTTTTTTCGCTAACACACAACTATCCGCACAGGCTGTTTCACCAATCATATCGCAAATTGGACCAGCCAGAACGAGATAAATAAGTAAGAGACAAATGAATAACGTGAGATATGACATTACCTAAACTTAGAGATAACAAGTCTCTAGATCAGTAATAAATAAAATTAAAAAGAAAGTCAATTTATTGGAAAATTGAGGAGACACTGTGAGATTTAGTGGTATTATTCCCGTAGTCAGGCCAGATACCAGAATATTCAGGGCCGGGAATTTGACAGGCCAGGGCCGACTTTTTGTGAAAGCAGCCAGGGCCGGGCCGGGGCCGAAAATTTGAGAAACGGGCCGGCCTTTTCCCAGCCCTGAGAATAATCAACAGCTCGGACGATAATTCAAGGACGCATTTCAACTGTTTAAATAACACTTGAATGCATAGTAGTAAAATACTTAACTAGAGTTGGGTATTTAGGCTCGCTCCATTCGGTGAGTTCAAACAAACATTGAAATAATGAGACTCGATTTGTTTGGGCTCAGTTTTGAGCCGATCTTGGTTTTTTTAGGAATTGTACATATTAATCTGATAGTATTACTTTAATAGCTATTTGGCAAATACATAAAAATATATCAACCAATTACAATGAGAAGAGTTCTTAACCAGTATATTCTGGTTCACACGGTACCCAAATTGCATCATTCTAAAATTATAACACAAGTCAACCGATAATATTGGCGACTGACGAATTGTTCCACTATTTTATAACAAAAAACTTCATTTCAAGTTCAAAATAGACGCCGAGGTGAGATAGAAACAAATATTTTGACCCGAAAATGAATAATGAATCGGAATTCGTTTATCAGAATAGTCAGCATTTCACGTGAACTGGAGAGTCGTAACATGTGATTTTGGTGAAGTCTGCAAATAGAGCAAACATGACTTATCAAACTGCATGTCAAAATACACTTGATTTCACTCTAGCTTAACAATATAATAATATAATATAGCAACGGTACAATCTGGAGCCACATACATAATATCGTGCACATTCCTCAAGTTTTTCTAAACTTCATAAATTGCCAAAACTAAATGTTTTACGTACATTATTTGGATGATCGAGAGAGATATAAGTTGTAGTCGCAATTTGATGTCTCTACAGTTATGCTAACTTTAATCTCACGGAAAAGATTCAAAACCACGGAGGCACAGCTTAATTTCAATTTCTTGCTTTTCCAAGAGTTCTAGTATTGTCCCAGAAAATGTTCAAGTCATACAATACAAGTAATGACCACGCTGGTTTTTTGAAATCTCCTCATTGCGGTTTCCGTCCTTCTGATCCAGAATCTAGGAAAAAGTCTTGTGGATCTTATCTGATACAACCTGACTTACCTTGAACAGTTTTAAAATAACGGATACTTCAATATTCCTTGTACTGAGTTCTAAGCATCTCGGAATCTTATGCTGACAAATGTTCAGTTATTCTTCAAGGCTTATGTTGGGTCACCAAATCAAAGCATGGCCTATCGATCCTTTTAATCAGAATGTTTCTGATAAGAGATATCAGAAAAGCTACCACAGGGATAACTGGATGGTGGGAGCCAAGGTTTCTTAAAGGATAAACACTGGTTCTTCTGTTTAATCGGCAGGCAAGGTGAGCTGCCGAAAATGTTGAATGCTTTAAAACTGAGGCCAACATTTCCTCAGGAAGCGATAACAGATTTATTTCGGGTAGGCATTCTTGTTTTGGCCTTTTTGAGAACTCGCGCAAATTCATCAGCTGTTTCGGTCTCAAATATTTTTATTTACTGATAATAAGCTGACAACAATGTGCGATAGAGTACAGTGGACAACGTACATTCACTTGTTAAAAGAAAAACTAGACACCTTGTAAAGAAAACATTAACAAAGACGTTCCAATATCTGTATAACGAGAATTTGCTGAAATGGTCCCATATGTTCAGCACATCTTATGATATTCCGTTATCAGTTACAGGCGCGTTTAGATTAAATACCATCCTGACAATTCCCTAACTACTTCCCCTATTGAGTAATGCTACAGTGTAAAAAAACCCCAACCCCGTACTGTACAAATATTATGCAAGTATCGAAAAACTATGTACTGATTTAATAGTTAATCAAGTTATTTAATTTCTGATCCGGCACCTCCGCTCCCCAGGTGCTGTGCAATGGTGCCCTCGCTTCCTATGGTTCCTTCGTCTCACATCATCCTCCAAATATCTGTGATCTCGTGTTTCGTAAAAATGAATAAGCAATATTTAATCTCTATCTTTAAGGTTTCTTTAGAAAAACCCAATAACTCATGAAAGCGAGAAAAATCTGCTTGCAAACTCGCAAATATGCATGCTACTAATGATCAGGCAAAGTTAGGACGACGACAAATAACTACATAACACCCCCCGCAACTAGTCCAGTTGTACTACTTTTAGTGGGCACTATGGATGCCAAACTAACTAAAAGTTCATTTTTTGTAAGTTAACTTCCAACAACAGTCAAACGCCTCACAAATCAATATATTTTTTGGGAAATTACAATTATTGTACAATATAACGCAACTTTTTATCATTTATTCGGGAGGCATTCATAGGGAATATTGTCTAAAAACAATAAAAGTCAGGACAAACAACTTAATTTACATGTCATGTAACAACAGAATCTATAAAATATTGCAATATTTAAGTATATAATAAGAAAATATTAAAATACAAAACTTTGTTACCACCACCTTTTCATACAAATCTTCATATTATATTCCATTCGCACTGAGCAATTCTCAGTTGCCAAAGAAATAACAATACCGTTATGACTGTTGTCCGTGTTATCTTTCATTGCACAAACTTTTTTGAATAGCTTCAATTCACGGAAAATGTGTTCTATTTCTTCTAGGCTCATGGTTTCTCTTACTGTAGAGCGAAATTCCCAATGAATGTAACTTACAGCCATCAATTCGATCCATTTTGCCCCCATTTTCTGACTCAAAACCTAGAATAAATACATAGGATTTCTTTACTTTAAGATATTTTTACTTTCAGAACATTCGCGATTCCAGTTAGATCAATATAACTACTGTTAACATCTAATTCTTTGGGAACATTGACTTCACAAAGTCGGTAGAGACCATCGATTGTGATACCCGTAGGACGTCCCCATTTCAACCTATTGAAGGACAACCCGGATATTACCTGCAACAATATATGCATGCAACTTAGATAATCTTTACAATGGGAAGCGTGTAACATTTTTATCTTTGACAAATCAAGCGGGAGTTGGGAAAAAAATCTAACTGCAAGTAAATATAATTTTTCTCCTGTTCGTAAAAAGTTAGTATTCCAGAATGAATGAACTTGGAAATTATGTTTACGAAGGGTATACCTGTAATATTATTTCAAAAAGACCAAACCTAACCCCGAGAATGTTCTTTTATACTTCGAACTAAACCCAACTGACATCATCAGAGAGTGTATACTTTGAATGAGCTCGATGATATGATCGTGCGTGTTCGAAATCATCGAACTTAAAGTTGTGCAGAAACTCTTTCAGTTGCTGAGAATGGTCGAGTTTAAAGTAGACATTATGCGTGTGAAAACGTTTCAAGCACCTAAACTAAATTGGAAAAAAATAAAAGAAGGAGACGGAAAACAAAAAAAAGCCCAAGCACAGAGTTACTAATCTGGCCTGGCCGGGCCTAAATGACAACATTTCAGGCCCATCCTGCATCGGGCTAGGCTAGGAACAATTTGAACCCTGGACTGGTCTGAGTTAAATTGAGAATGGGTCAGAACTAGGTCAGTTTGGCAACCCTGCCCAAGCAGATAGAAATATCGAGTGTTATCTACCTAACTTACTTGTTTCGTAGAAGGCTGATCATTTTTTCGTCAAGGTATAGCTCATCCACTCGATAGTTGTTGATCACTATGGATTTTATCGACCTAGTCTGCAAGATAATTATTGTTGTTTTTGTTTTTTCACTATAAACCGGTTTGTAAATTGTTATAACAGCAGAAAAATTACAACTTCCAAACTTTTTATAAAAGGGTACTTACTTTCTTAGAACACATTTGCAGAATGTTATTGAAAGTATCTTGAACTTGAACATGATGGAGGACGATTTTTTTAAGTACGCGAAACTCATCCTCCTGCCATTCAACCGTGATTTTGCCATCTCTTAGGAAGGTGATCCTGAATAAAATTTCATTAGTAGAACAACTTCCTAAACAAAAACAGTATATCGATTTAGTATTTTTCCCCTCAATTACTCAATGTTGGTTCTCTTGGATATGACACTTTTTTAACCCGGACGTTTTGTCAATTTAAAACCGGCACCGGCCAAACCTAATAAATAAACCAATACTGGACCCATTTCCAGAGACGTTATCCCC
The DNA here is from genome assembly GCA_034691345.1 of Phasmarhabditis papillosa. Lineage (NCBI taxonomy): Eukaryota > Metazoa > Nematoda > Chromadorea > Rhabditida > Rhabditidae > Pellioditis > Pellioditis papillosa. The sequence continues at coordinate 5,246 of JAQGAV010004524.1, read as the reverse complement.
GAGGTAAATTTATCCCCATGAACTTTCCTACCCCCAAAAAGATGGTTTTGGTATTTTCTTGTGTTACCCTAATGTTCAAAGACATACAGGTGTTATTGAAATATCTAAAAAGTATAAAAAATTTAAGTCTCAACCAGGGTTTTTTGTGGATTGAAAATTGGCGAGGATACTTTATCCCTGTGGATAAACGTCTCTCGATACGGGTCCTGATGAATAAACGAACCACATGACAAAGATATCGAGTGTTACAATATGGTATCTGTTGAAAACTTCTTTGATTCTTGTGTTGCATCTACGTGCATTCTGTGAGATCTTGAAATCTGTATATTTGCAGACTGTAGCCAGTATTTCATCGGGTAAGGAAAGGAGGTCCATGACGCTTTGGTCTAAAAAGTTGTGCATTTTAATACTTTACATTCCGCAAAGAATGCAGTACTCGAGCGATCTTAAAGAAAAATGAATTTCTGACATCATATTCAACAGATATAAAAATTCCCGTATTGAATTGAAATCACTTTCAAAAGTAATGGGCATTCTACAAAAAGATGAATATCACCAAAAAGGAAAATATTAAGATTATGTATTTGTTGAACCACACATGTTTGCTGGAAACTGTGTGAATGGTTATCAGTAGAAATTGATTATCTCCCATCACTTTTATTACTGGCTGATGAACGGAATTTAAGGTGATTCAACCATTTCCACGGCTCTGATTTGGGCAAACTTAATAATACTTGGGGTGATTTTTAGAAGTTTTTGAAATTTTTTTACCTCCAGACAACTTTTTATTTTCTCAATGGAAACCAATAGATCATATATTTTCAATTTAAAATTACCGCTGTTGCTTTTTATAATACCTTTAATTGTCGAATGAGGGCTGAAAAATGCCTATATTGCCAATATCGTGCTTGAAAAAAGAACAAAAGAAAATGTTTCCAAGTAAGGTATAGTGGCAGAGTATAAACTATTGATCTCCATTGGAAAAATATCAGAATATTAAAAGAAAATATTAGAAATCTTCCAAAAACCCATCAGTTCTGATTTTGCCAGTTCTGATCTCTAGTAGTCCAGGATATCGTACTGGGCGATTTAGGGTATAGTCGGATTCAAAAGTAATACGGGCGTGTTAATAAGCCGGATGTTACAATATTTTGACTGAGTAAAGCAGAGCGAAAGCATGTTATCGTAAAATTCCAGCAGGCGCAGTGTTAATAATGACGAAATACGCAGCATAAACGGCCTTATTACTTTTGAATATGACTATATATTTCTTCGGATATTATAGTGCATACTTAAGCTTCCAGACCACATATATCCCATCCTAACAAGTTAGTCCTGTTTCTTGAGATGAGTAGTTTCCATTCATCAACATTGCTCTAAACTTCTCATATTCGTACATTTATAGGCTATCGTTTGGTTGCTTCAATGGATTTTGAAACAAAAGGTTTGTCAATTGTTTAATTTATTCATTGACATCTTACCAGGGTAGTGTTTTAGCTCAAGGGGGCCAATCAAAAATCTGTCGACGCGTATACCTTAGCAGAAAATAACAACGTGAAACTTATTCCATTTATACCCTCTATCGAGCTGCGTCGACAGATTTTTGATTGGCCCCCTTGAGCTAAAACACTCACCTGGTTAGGGCCCTGAAAGTTTTTAATTCGCAAATGTATTTGTTGCGTTTCCTGTTTTCCCAATGATTTAAAGGCCTTACGAAAACTAAGTTTTCTGATTTAGATAAATCTGGAACAATGTCAAAAAAGGAAATTTGCAAAAAGGAAGCAGGAAGAGAAGTTCCTAGAAGGTATTCAAAAAGATCTTGGAAGCTTTAATTATAACTATTAAATGTACAATAATGGAACTATGAATCTTTCGTACACTGCTAAACGTGATATAGTGTTGTTCAAGAATAAAGAAACCGAGTATTCTGAGGAGTATTGAAGAGATATTTAGAAAATTTTGCAAAGATTTTTTAGCAGAATGTGTTGAAAAATAAACTTTGCGTTGTATTTTGAAACAAGGCCTCTCTACTTTTAATTTGAGTACATATACAGTGTCCAAATTCACGAATCAGAAACCAATTACTCTTGATTCAAATTTTCAACTATTTAGATTTGTTAAAATTCGCCGTACCTATCCTTCTGAGAACTGCGAGAAGACCGAAATGAGATTTGTTGTTTACAAACCGCCATCGGATGATAAATTCAGTCATAGAAGTGTGCTGAGCGAAGTTTCTCAGTTTCTCCAAACGCAAAGTGATGATATGAAGGTGGGGAAAGTCAGGGCTTAGAAAAGACCCGCCACCTCGGCCCTAGTCAATTTTACACTTTTTAGCGGAAATGTTCATAAATGTTAGTTGTCAGTGCTATTTTTCGGCTTTAACCATAAATAGTGCGATAATCTTTACAATTCCAAGCCCTGGGGAAAGTGAATGTATACTTACTAGGCTTTTATCGGGGCCTTGTCAATACAGAATACATATTTTGAGTTAAGCCGACCAAATATAGTCAGAACTGGGTACAATCCCGTTTAAGCCCCTTATGGGCCGTCCCAACTATTTCCTTAGAGCATATTCAGTTATTGCAGAATAACTATTTTATTTCAGCTTCATCAGAGTATTGATAGTACAAGTCGTGAAAGCTCAGTGGTCACTACCACTACAATGACAAAGAAAAGTGCAGTGTCTCGGGTTGGTCTAACTGATAGTTTATTGAAAATAGGGTTTTAGGACCTAGATTGCTATTTTATATCTACCATCTAAAGGGAGATTATAGTCTGTAATCTGTATGAAGAGTTCGGTTCCAGCGCAGCATACTGGAGAACAGCAGAGCTTGTTACCGGCTCGGCCCGGCCTGAAATTTTGAAACCCAGTCCGGGACTGATCGGGCCGGGCCCGCCGGATAACAACCTCAGGGCTTATAAAAAGCTGGATACCGGCCCGGCCCGGTCTGAAATTTTGAAATCCAGGCCGGGCCGGCCGGATAACCACCTCTGTTGAACAGTGGTGCTGTATATAAATTAATAGAAAATGGGTAGATTGCATGCGTTTTATTAAAAAAAAAATATTAAAAATTCATTTAGTCTAGCACCCCGCCTCTCTCATCTGCTGGAAACCTAGCTTTTGATACAAATAAAACAACTCCCAGTTTAAACTAGTCTATTGAGGAATTTCAAGTTCTTTTTTAATTGTTTTAGACCACCGCTCCTACTTCAAAGACTGAGCGTGACTGGATCGCGGCATTGAGAAATTCTATTCCATTGATTAAGGTTAGTAAAATTGAGAAAGAGAGGTTATCCAAGCCTCTCGAATAAAAATACAATATCGGTTCAATTGATAGTGTTGAATGCTATAGTACAAGTAATTTTGTTTTTCTAGGAACTTCTTGTTAATTTGAAGAAAATGGAAAAGAATGCTGACAGAAAGGAAGCCGATGCATTGATCAAAGAGACTGAAGAGGTACTACCCATTTAGATGGTCAAATTCACTTCAATAAAATTCAATATAAAAAGAATATAATTAACAGCTATTACGTTTGAGCAACTAGTGAATATTTTATAAACGCACTAAACGTAATGTTCACGATATAGAAGATATTCTAACACCATCGTTTTGTGCAAACTTTATGGACAGTTTTCATGGTCCGGATTAGGTTCGGGATATTCGGCAGAGTCGGCCAGTGAAGACCTCTTACTCTAGCGTTTGCCCCAATTAAAGGTTGAATTTTCTGACATTTTTAGTTATTGACTGATATTCATGCAGTTCTAAACGACGGTCGCCCTGTTTGCAAGAACATCTTCGTCAGAATCCGCGAGGTCTACAAGAAGCACCAGAATATAAGTGCTCAGCGTAGCGAAAGTGTATCGATGGTGAGTTTATTCTACAATGATAATGCTAAACAAGTGTTTACATTGATAGAATAGTTGTGGAAGGAACAATCTAAAACTTTTACTTTCAGTCCTTGTCGGCTTCAACTTCGGAAAAGGCAAAACCGGTGAAGAAAAGAGCTTTGTAGATGTAAAATTTGGTTAATGAAATAATAAATATCTTTCAAATAATCTGTTCCTTTTGTTTCAATTTTTATTTTATTCACTTTACTTGCTATATATGTTGCTAATGTGATTATCAGATCAGAATCTAATTCTTAGTCAGTTCGCAAGATTATCGACACTAAAATGATTTCTAATGTTCATTTTCAGAACAATTATCGCAATCTTATTGTTTTGACATCGTTTTTCCGTTATACTTTACTATACTTTTGTTTCCGTTAAAGAAATAATAAATAATTTTTATCGCCACTGAATCGTCATTTGTTCATCTAAAAGTTGAAGTCAAGAGTTTACTGAGTTTCGATAATCTGTTATTCTTAAATAGTATCCAAACACATCTATTGGTAAAGATTATTGCACTCTTTATTGTTCATGCCGAAAAATACACTGAAAACTAACTTTTTGAACAATATCCGCTAAAAATTGTTGAACAGAGTAGGCCCGGCCAGGGACGGGGCCGAGTTTTTGGGAAATGAGCCCAGGGCCGAAAATTTGAGAAAATGTCCGGCAGGCCTTTTTGCAGTTCTAATTTTGTTCCACTGGTACTCAAAAAGATCTTAAATAGAACAAATTTACTTGGGGGTGACTATGGCCCCTAAATTAGGATGCCAATGGCAAAAGTAATTAACAGCTGACGCGCAGTAGGACACCTTTTCGCTAGAACACAGCGAATAAACATAAATAACAAAACAAAGTTACAATTTATTATTTAAAGCATTCGGTATAAAATATAATTCAAAACAACAAGATTCTATTCAGTTTTGTTCAAACATTAATTAATCGACATTCAAAATTGTACAGTCTGATTGCCTAGAGTTTTCTCCAACGGTGGAAAGTTGTGGTAACGGCTCTGCTACATCAGGATCGAGATTCAAGGTCTGAAATAAACTCGCTTTAAATTCCGAAGAACCGAAGTTTTATGATATTGTCTTTGTAGCAACCTACCATATAATTACGCTTACTCAAATTGATAGATCCCCCTTAGATTTTGAAAAAACACCATTTTTAACGAATCAACTAACGTAGCTTTCGAATACAGCAATTAAGGTGCTGTTATATAAAGTAATTAAACTTTAAGTAATCGCTCGTGAAACCTAGGACACTTCGCAACCTACTCTGACAATATAGTTTCCTTCCTGAAGCTGAATCACAGTATCCTTTTCGTATAACGTGTGCAGAATCTTTCCATTTTCCAATTG
>JAQGAV010004523.1:0-10172 GCA_034691345.1 Phasmarhabditis papillosa | reverse complement strand
ACTATAACTTGTCTTGTCCTATATGTTCTTTTGATTAAATTATTGAATTTAACACGTCGTTACTACATCCACTTATTTACATACGGGAGTAAAAATATAGAAGCACGCTGTATTTACTATATGTTGATTTGCCCTGATTTATGAGTATAGATTTGATCATAATTATACTGATAGGAAAACGATGGTTTGTAGTCTGGTTTCCTAATCGGGGTAATCTTTCAATGTTTTCGGCTGTCAATCAGTTGAGTTGCCATGCAAACGACCACGGGAAACAAACTTGAGTATTGTTGGAAGCTTCACCGAAACATTCTTTTCATAGGGCTCAACTATAGCACCTTCACAACCATGATGGCAAAACAAGTTTAACAAGAATTCGATTATGTTTTTAATGTATTTATTAAGGAAAACAATAGTTTACAATCACCGCTATCAGCAGGTTTTCAAATTAAGCAATAATAATGATTAATGTTTAAGTCCGCACATAGTGTAAAATAGTAACGACAAAATTATAATAACAATGAACCCCGTTGTGACAAATACAACGGTCATAACATTATCTTCAAGAATATAACAAATCTTGAATAGTTTGTTTCCATATACAAATTTGAGTCCATTCAGTTTGAAGCGTTTCATGGAATATTGGTCCTGTTTTTGAGCAAGCGAGATTACTTCGTTTCTTAAGGCGTAAGGCAAAGAAATGGTAGAACCATGAACAAAGGGAAGATTCTGTAATTGTTGCTTTGTAATTTGTATTATAGCTTTCTATTGAATTATTGTCAGCTGAGGATGAAGTATGACTAAATGAAGGAAGACATTTTAGTTGCATTTCACCATTTCAATATATAAACAATTTTTTCATGTTTAACATATTTAGATTTGGGTTACACACCTCAAGACAGTATACGACATCTTCCAAAGAAAACTTGAGTCCTTTACATCTCAAGCTTAGTTTCTTATTCTGCGTGGGGTGAACACCTTTCTTCGGTGGAGTGATACACCGAACGTGGCCGTTTTCCAGTCTGAAATATACGAGTTTTTGCATACAAATATTTTGCAACACCATTACTTTTGTGAAAAAAATGGTGGTTTTTCTTTTAATCACATTAGCTTGTTTTATTTACCGTATGTTTCCTATGTTGTCGCATGACAGTAAAAACGCGAAGGACAGGGTTTTCACGTTCTTTAACTGTATCGTAGTGGCTGCCGGACCTGATGTGCAGTTGATACGCAGCTATAAACTAAGTATTTAGAAAACTACTGTCCAAATTTTTTCACTTTTAACGAAGATGATTAACTCTTCTAGTGATTGATTATGATTCCCGGTGATCTGTTTTCTACATATTTCACTTTTAACGATTGTTTTTGCAACAAAAAAACCAAATGTTCCTTTTACGCTCGAATGCAAACGTAACTGTTTCCCATAATTGTTTTGTTGCAATCCTGTCTAGCAAGAATTTTGAGGCTGAAAAGTAGAACGACAAAGTGTTCATACTTACATTTGTTATATTTTCAAGAGTTATTCGGTTCCAAGTAATGCAAAGACTGCAAAAAGCTGTTGCGGTGCAGTCAAGCTTTAGAGTTGTTACACGATTATTCAACAAGAAGGCTGTCATTTCTTCAATTGATTGATTTTGTGAAATTGATGCAGCATCACTGGTTTCCTGAAAACATATCTTTCCGGAAAATCGTATACTTTTTGGATTCTGAAGGATTGATCAATAACACTATAGATTTCAACTATTGTAATTTTTTAACTTTTGTTGAAACATTCAATTCCTAGCACAATCTTATTCTAAATCTTATTCTATATGTACGCTAATGTGTTTCTACTAGTAATCTAGTTGATCGAGTAAAATTCTTTTTTTCGACTTGCCTGAATTTTAATATTAAACTCTTCTTCTTTGCCAATAATTGTTACACAATGGATTGCCGGAATTCTAAAATGTAAGCAATAAACGTAGTATATTTTGGAAATATAACGAAAAATAATAATATAAAAGAAAACTCACAATCTATCCGCACCATTGTGCTTTGCCACTACAACCAAGGGTGTTTCTTCAGCAAACACTAAACACGTATATTTTTACAGCTAAGTTAAGGATAATATATTTTCAGAATATGGAATAAAAAACTAACCTCTAGTAGCAGACATTGAATGATGCAGTGGTGCCAATTCTTGCTGTTCCATTTTCAATAAATGTTTGATATGAAAGACAGCAGTGCAAGAATAGTGGTTAGTCAATAGAATAAACAAACACTGCTAATGACGCCAGCAAAGTAGTGACCCCCGAAACTGAACGCTGAATTGACCTAGGAACACCATACGGACACCTTTAAAGGGAAACAATTAACATAAATTTGTAGATTTGAGAATAAGGCTAACTTCAATTAAAATTAGATAATCTTAATAAACATATTTAATGTTTGTTGACTCGGCGAATATTTGTTACTTGGTAGAAAGCAACGAATTCAAATTAGCGTTATCTTATTCCAACGAACAGGTCATCTCTGAAATTGCTGGTTCCAATTTTCTGTGTATTGACAGAACCAGGCTTCGGAAGACCCTATTTAAATAGGTGATTCATATTTGTGGTGGACTTTAACATATTTTAGTGTATTGGTAGGCTCATTTGTTACAGTTCTTTCGGTATTTCGGTTAACAAGACCTCAAATGTTTAGTGATTTCAAAAACACTCTGAACAATTCGAGAAATAGCATGGAACAAAGTTGCAACCCAATAATATTATCAGCAACATTTACACACTTGCTATGCATGCATTATTTTTCATTTGAATAGTTATTCCATATGTGTAGTCAACATGTGGACGGTCTTGTGGACTGAGACTATTGACCTAAATCTTACACATATAATAAAATGTTTATAAGTGGTCGTTCAACAACTTTTCTTCAATATTGTTTGAAAAAAGTATTATGAATTTCTATATCGTAAGTCATTTTTTACCTACTTTAGAGTCTTGATCAATTTTCAATGTATAAAACCAATAATTTACAGGCGTTTATCATCTGCTGGTTATTTGGTTCCAATCACTATGTTGAAGCTGGAGTCGCAGTGCCAGTTGGACCGGCAAAAGCTGTTGCCGGTCCCACCCCATCCGGTCCTGAAATTAAAGGAGGCCCACAGTGTCCCACCGATTGGGTATATATTACGGATCCTGTTTGGTGAGTTAAATCTCAATGAGGTAAGGGAAACTATTGAAAAAAGTGAATATTTGATAAAACAATGGTTTTTTTAGCGAAATTGCTTTACAGCTAATTTTTCAGCCCTCATTGTATTCCGGACGTCTGTCCCTGGCCCTTTCCGCCCATGGACTGTTCGATGTTCCCGTGTTACCGTTGTGATGATGTTTGCATTATGGTGAATAACTATCCATGTACAGGGTTAGGCTGTCCTAAACATCCCGAATGTATGCCAAGTGAGTATCATCAGTTGAAACATTCACCAGAGCTAAGTATTTTTAGAATATTGTAAGCAGTGCAAGTGCCCCTGGCCCCAAGGATGGTATGAATGTATCTACGAACGAATCCCCTGTCTCGAGCACTGCCCAAGATTTGTGAAAAACAGGTTTAAAGACAAATTGGTCATTTAGTTGCCCTAAAGTGTCGTGCATTCAATGGTATTTCCCTGGACCTGGGGAGCCAGCGGTAAGTGTTTTCTATTTTTAGAACGTATCTATTGAAATAATGTTTTGTTTTAGCTTCCGGAAACAGGAAGCGCTTGATGCCAGGTTGGATCTGCGCCATTACAGTTGCCGTACATATTATGAGAATAAACATTGATATACAACTTCCATTTATTGACTGGCATGACATTGTAAAAAATAATAATATAACTGAATACAATAAATGCAGCGGGTATAAATCAAAGTGGGGACAATTTATCAAAAGACATTTTTCAACCTGTTGATTTTTTCGATCTACGATTCACCAGAAAACTAAAAAACCTACATCGTATACGGTATATGATATACCGTCGCAGACACTAAAGCAGTTTCTTCTAATATTAAAATCTTCTACATGATTTTAATACATGGGAACCAAGGATGGGAACCTCGCCGTGGGCCCTGGAAAATGCGGTGTTTCCAGCTAATGAACCCGGGATAAAAGTTGACATTGGATCATGTCCATACAAACATTTGGTATATGAAAATTGTATTTCATAAGGCCTCTCTCTTGGCTGATAACCTTCTATTTCATTATGACAGTTTTGATATAATTCAAAATGATCCGGGAAGTGAAAAACTAAAAAAAGAATAATATTTACAAAGTTTTTTACAATGATATGCAAATAATATTCAAATTGTAACATTTCTTTTACGTATACAGTCAACAGACGGATGGTCTTCTGGACCAAATCAATTGAGTCTAATGTTATGCATATGAGCAGGAATGGTTATAAGTGGACACGTTGTATTCTTTTATCACATGTTTAAAAGTTATGACTAAATTAATCGTAAGTCTAAATTTATTTTACTGTAATTCCTGTTACATCTCTTTTCCAAAGTCTAAATAGACAAATTGACCATTAATATAAGCAGCAAGCTTTAAACCTTCAGGTTATTTTGATATTCTCGTTATCCGGTTTCAATCATCCAGTTGAAGCTGCCGCAGCCGCCGGCGCTGGAGCAGGAGCTGCAGGTCCCGTCGGTCCCGTCGGGCCTACCCCACCAGGACCCGAAATTAAAGGCTGTCCGCAATGTGCGAACGACTGGCACTGCATTATGGACCCTGTATGGTAAGGTATTTTATGGTTTTATCCAAGAAAATATTTAAAAGGCTGAAAATGTAAAACAACTTTTTTAACCATAAACAAATGTTTCAGTCCCCATTGTATTCCTGACGTCTGTCCCTGGCCCTTTCCGCCCATGGACTGTTCGATGTTCCCGTGTTACCGTTGTGATGATGTTTGCATTATGGTTAACAACTATCCATGTAAAGGCTTAGGTTGCCACAAACATCCAGAATGTATGCCAAGTGAGTATCATCAGTTGAAACATTCATCAGAGCTACGTATTTTTAGAATATTGCAAGCAGTGCAAGTGTCCCTGGCCCCAAGGATGGTATGAATGTATATACGAGCGTGTTCCATGTAAGGAACATTGCGGAAGGTTATTCCAAAGGGCATGTTTAGCAAATAAATTATTTAGTTGCCCCAAAGTATCGTGTATTCAATGGTACTTCCCCGGACCCGGATAACCAGCGGTATAATTTTAGGTATTCTGATTTCATCTTTTTCTTCTACCTTTCAAGCCACCGCAACCAAAACGCGCTTGATTGCAACTGTCGCCGTATAGCATCATTGACTTCTCTTACTGTATATTTGTTCAGAATAAATAATTAAGTATTATTACCTTTTACGATTTACTGTCCGATTCGAACAATTTATTCTTACGAATCAGCATCCAATCTAATCAACAATCAGACATACAAGTCGGGCAAGGGAACGGAAAATTTCATAAAACATTTCTGAAAGCTTACCATACATACGACCCTAATGATGGGTTGTATTATTTTTAAAAAAGCCTGCTAGAATCAGCAATCTACGGATATAGAATGTATAGAATGTAAGAGCTACAGAAACACTCCTTTATTTAACATATTGACACAACGAGTACATTTTAAAACAATATAAATAAACAATAAATACATCTTTATGCGTTGTTCGGGATATTTGAATGTAACTTATTCCCATTCAATCATCATGAAGGGTAGCATAAACCAAAAATTGAATCTCAATTGACAACGTTTTGTTTTCATGCATAATCTTTTGATTCCAGCGAACCAAAATCAACAATATTATTCTTCTGCAGTACATTCGTATGTGTATGGAATATGTTTATTTAGTTGTGTTGATCTGACGATTGTTGGAAAAATCAGATGGAAACTATTAAGTTAAATTGGAAAATGCAAATATAAAACAAACACACAACAATTCCTAAAAAGTATATTTATTGAAAAGAAAATTGGGGTGTAAATATATTTTTCAAGAATCCCAATAATCACATTACTGCAATTCCTTCCCACCGCACCCATACAAACATCGACTCACAGAGTTGTGAGGTTAGAGAAATATATTATTCGGATTCACACTAATTAATGAGAAAAAAATCTTAGTTAGTTTCGAGATATGTTTTAGTTTATGCAATCAATAGTAGTACTAGTATCATTAGAAAGACGATGCAATGTATCTGTTAAGGGTTTTCATAGTTGTAATCGGTAAGTCACTGAAATTGTTGTATTCACTTTATAGCATCGGTATGGATTATATCAGCTATTAGATCAAAAGTTTAATGAACAAACAAAAACTGCTTTTTCTAGCGTAACAATTTTCGTAAAGTGATTACATTTTTTATTTACAGTGTTTTTATGCATTGTCGGAGTGACATTAACTGCGGCAGACGAAAACACAACTTTGGGAACGCAAGAAGCCGAGACAATAGGTAAGAAAGTGAATTTAGCAAATGTCGCAAAACATAACAAGGCAACATATAAATATTTTTAATTTTGCCGTTGGTGTAGGTTGATAATTGCTTCACTTCCTTATATTGAAATAAGTTTATTTATTGCGTCAACTACCGCATTTACATCTTTGTTAGTAGTTCTTGTAATTGCACCAAAAATAATTTATGTTAGACAAGTAAGATACTGTCTTGAAGTTCTCATACTAATCTTAACATTTATTTTTAATGATTATTTTGTGAACGTATTGCTTAATTCTGTTTTCTTAAGGTAATATATCAACCGAAACATTCGCTCCAACCATCCATGGTGTTCAAGGATCTACGGAAAAACAAACTGACCCAGCAGCGATACTGCTATTAAATGCATTCACCTCCAAAACGCCAATAGAAGATTTGGGCAATCCAACTAGTTCCAACGCAGTTACAGAAACTTCATCAATCATAACAATTACTGGAAGCAATTATAGCTCAGTCGAAGTATCGAAAAATGAGCTCACAACTCCAACAAGTAAGAGTACTAGATTGACAACAACCGGAAAAAACGAAGTGGAAGAAACTTCCACTGGAGACAGTTTTGACATAGAGGAGAGTAATTCAAATGCACCCACCGTCTGCGAGACTACATATAATGGAGATATTGAAACAACATTTTTACCTTCAGGTAAGCTATTTAATTATATTAAAGTTTCAAAATCAGAGATTTTCGTCTTCAAGCATGTTATAAATATTAAATTTCAGACACAACTATTTCTGGAGCAATTTCAACACAAAAAGTGCAAGGGTCGTCGTCAGTACCTACTGAACCTGTAAGTGCTAAAGAAGTCACAACGACCACTAATGTAACTTCGGAAAACAAAACGGATGTGTCGGTGACCAGTTCAGAAAGTATGTCAACCAAACCATCAACTACGGAAACAACTACTTCCTTAACAAAACAAGAAAAACAAGAATCAAGTTCCTTGTCGACTCCACTGCCAACGCTGACTGAACAATTTAAAACTGTGAAAATGCTCAGCACGAGCCTTCAAGAAACAACAAGCACTACATTAGCAAGTACAACTGTTGCAACAACAACGGCTGAAGAAGTAAAGACCAGTACCACTGAAGTGCCAATAACGGAAACAACATTGAACTTGTTCACTATTTTGAAAACTAGTCAGAAACCACTTACTAATATAACGGAACCGCTTACGGAGACATCCACTACTACGGAAAATACGACACCTTCAATTGAGCCATCCAGTTCGTCGTCGGCTACTGGGCCAGCGTCGACTGAAAAAAGCGAACTTGTGAACATAGTCAGGCTTCCAGAATCAAAAAGTAGTTCACCAATACAAGAAGCTTTAGCAAAATCTTCAACTAGAAATTTTGAGAGTAGCACGAGAGTAGCGCCAGTCATGGAAACAACATTCAAAATATACACTACCTCAGAAACCAGTCAGAAACCCGCTACTAGTACAACTAACCCGGTTACGGAAGCCTCCTCTAGTAGTGAAGCAATACTGTCTTCAAGGTCTCCAACCATTCCGCTACCAGAAAAGTTGACGGACTATACTGATGTGAGTACGCCTTTTGCGAAAATCATCTAACGACAAAAGTTTCAATATATTTTAACATGTCTACAGCTGTGCAATTTGTTTGGAATCTCAATCTAAACGTGATAACAAAGGAGATACTCGCAAAGTTACAAATTGATAATTTTAGCCCACGAAGAGTGCAGATGTTTTCGAAACAAGCACATCGGAACAAGAAGCCGCAGCGTAAGCCCTGAAAAAAGTTATAATTTACAATTGTGAATAACAGGTTTGCTTGGTGGATATTGGCCCCTATAATTTTCGGAGCCCTGGTGCTAGTTGGAATTGTTATTTGTTTGTATCTGTGTTGCAAAAAGAGGAAAATGAAAGGTATAAGTTTATTCGAAAAATAAATTAATGAGGCAATTATCCTTATAATTATCAAAGTTCTCGAAAGATTTTTCACAATAGAAGCTAGACCATCAGCTAGTCTACACAGTGGGCTCACTCTCTAGTTTTTTTAAATCAATGTATAATACGAAAGCATATTGAAATGTGATCAAGTGCAAACAGTTTTGTAAAAACTTAGAAAATGTTTTACAGCGTGGAACGATTGTGTGGAACGTAGATTATTTTTCAGACAAAGAGAAAACGATTATGATAATGGTTGAAGAGGGTACTCCTCCCAAAACGATGAATAGTCTGATCTCGGAAGCAGTGGATTCGAGATTGAGGAGTGTCTACGATGATTCTAAGGGAAATCAAGAAAATAACAACACAACCGATAAAACTGGATTGCCGCCCGTTTGTTTGTAGCATTCTTGAAAAGGATCGATAAAATATATTGGAATTTTTTTCCCTTTTTATTTGCCAGATTTCACAGTTTGTCGCTGGATAAACTACAACCAGCCCCAATATTTTTGATTATACCTTACAATTTCAGGCTAACTCAAATACATCTCCATTGCAAAAAAATTCGAAGAGCCAAACAAAAACTTTAACGAACCCGCCAGCTCGTAGTTTGAAGTCAAATCAAAAACCAAAAACTCTGTTGGATCTTGATCGTCCAGTTGCATCACCAAGACAAGCACGCAGTAGAAGCTCAAAGAATCGTCCAAGGACACTACTCGATAACAATGGCCGAAGTGGAAAGTCCAAGTCTAGGAGACGACGCAGTTCCAGGTCTAAGGCTGTCCCACTTTCGGTGATTGAGACCACTGTGGATGGCAATTCTCTAATGCCACAACAGTTACAAGCAGAGCCGATGAATCTGGAGAAACTAGTGCCGGTAAGTCAAATATAGGTGTACCAATTGTATATAAATATAGCAAATACATGAAGCGACTTATACCTAGTATAAAACTTAGTCTAGAAGGAAAATTTGGTACAACTGACTCGGTCACGGAAGCCTCCTCTACTAGGGAAGCAGCACTATCTTCAAGGTCTCCAACCATTCCGCTACCAGAAAAGTTAACGGACTATACTGATGTGAGTACGCCTTTTGCGAAAATCATCTAACGACAAAAGTTTCAATATATTTTAACGTGTCTGCAGATGCATAATTTGTTTGGAATCTTAACCTAAACGTGAAAATAAAGTAGATACTCGTAAAGTTACCTAATTTTAGCCCACAAAGAGTGCATATGTTTTCGAAACAAGTACATCGGAACAGGAAGCCGCAGCGTAAGCCCTGAAAATTTTTATAATTTACAATTTTCAATAACAGGTTTGCTTGGTGGATATTGGGCCCTATTATTTTTGGAGCGCTGGTGCTAGTTGGAGTTGTTATTTGTTTGTATCTGTGTTTCAAAAAGAGGAAAATGAAAGGTATCAGTTTATTCAAAAAATTAATTAACAATTGTCCTTGTAGTTATCAAAGTTCTTGAAAGATTTTGAACAAAAATGATTATTTTAAAATAGAAGCTAGACGATCAGCTAGTATATTTGTGAGCTCACCGCCTAGTTTTGGAAAGCAATTATAATCAATCTAAATCAATATATAATACCAAAGAATCGGGAAATGTGATAAAGTGCAAACGGTTTTATAAAAACTTAGAAAATGTTTTACATCTAATGTATCAATTGTATGGAACGTAGATTACTTTTCAGACAAAGAGAAAACGATTATGATAATGGTTGAAGAGGGTACTCCTCCCAAAACGATGAATAGTCTGATCTC
>JAQGAV010004522.1:0-10172 GCA_034691345.1 Phasmarhabditis papillosa | reverse complement strand
GCTCCACAGTTGCACTGAGCACCGAGAGCCTGCTTCTTGTGTCTGAAGATGTTGTGGGAGTCTCCGTGACGGCCAGAATGTCCGGATTGCTTTCTGAATCTGTGGACATCGCGGGCTTCTCTCTCGTGAACGGCGGTGGTGGCGATCATGTCATCCCAAGCTCCATCGGCGGCGACCTAAATGTTTTATCATATTGCAATTTATTTTATCATTGGAAAATTTAGTTACATGGATTAAAAGATTTGAATTCAGATGTTATTATACTCTTTAAATGTATTTATGAAAGCAAAAAGTTTAGTATTTAAATGTTTTTAATCGTAATGTAAAGTTTAAAAAATGTAATTTGGTACCTTGAAGTCACTGAGCTCATTCATGGCATCATCATAAAAGTTGTTTATATCGTTAAATAGATATCCAACGGTAACGACGGCGGCAATAATGCACAGACCACTGGCCAATGAGGCAAGACCTACAGCACTCTTAAGCATCTGAAATATAAAGATTCAATAAATCTATGCTAACTTAATTCTAAAAGTTCGTCAACAGCAAAGAACAAAAGTGTATTTTCACGTGCGTTGATTTGGATCTGATTTGAAAAAATAATTTGAAAGAAGGTTGTAAACAATTTATGGATTTAATTCATAAGTAGACGCTAAAATTGGTGAACTTCGAACTCTAAATTATTTTCATTCGTTTGTTGAGTTTTGAAAATAAAATCTTAACTATTGACTTACCTTTCTTGACTAAGAAGTAAGAAGCTTATGCTACTATCGCTGCTTCAGGGGCTTATATACGTCTATAACTGACCTTGTCCTTTCCCCGAACTTACTTTTCATCTGATACTTAGCGATGGACGAGAAGCAACGACGTGACCATGAATTTAACAATCGCGTATTCATTTGTCTACAAACCGAAGCACTCTGCACTTTACGTACTCTTTCTTGCTTGGGTTTAACTGTTTTCGACTTCTAGTAAGAATTTTAATGAGCAACCGGTATCTCTAGGTGGTGGCATTGGTTCGCTTATGTGATCGGGAAGAAAGTGTCGCCTTGGCAGGAAGTGATTATATTGCGAGAAGTAACGATGGATAGGCTAATATTAGCTGAAAGCGGATTGATTTGTAAAAGTGTGAAAAGAACTTATTACTCTGGAATTGAAATTAAAAATTTGATTTTTCAGAAAACATGCAGAGCCGGGCAATATTTCTATGGAGTATTTCAGTTAGGAATTTAAGTATCCACGCAAAGGAATTCATTCAGAATTTTATTTTTTTATGAAGGATTCCCAGGTTTCTCCGCTCAAAAATGAATATCTGATCATTAACTATCGAAATTGCCCAGTAGCCAAACAGTTTCTACAACTAACGTTATGCCTAACGACCTTTAAAACTGATTTCAATGTGGTTGGGGAAGCTGCTTAAAAAGTTCAGATTATCTTCTTACAATTCATTTTATTTTGTATTTTCAATTTTTTACTGGCTACTCTTCATTTGATTTGATCTAAATTTGCTTTTACAGTTAGTTGTTGGTCTTTACAGTTGTAACATTTGTCCTTTGTCACCTTCTGCTTGTCCATCAATTGCGCGTTTGTGTCGTTTTTGTGCTGTCTTGAAATAAAAACACTGTGGCTGAAGGTTTTGTGAACCAGAGAATGTATTCTTGCAAATGTCTGATCCGCTGCCTCTGCTACCCAGGTGCTGTGCAATGGAGTCCTGTCTCCCTATGGTACCTTCGTCTCACTTCATCCTTAAAATATCTGTGATCTCGTGTTTCGTAAAAATATGAATAAACAATCTTAAAACAATAAACGTCGAACATAGTATATAGCCCTCGCTTATTCCAAGATAACCCTCAGCTCTTTAAACATTGCACTCCACATTCGAATCTGCATAGTATCTGATTATAGCCAAAATTTCGATAAGCCAGTTTGTTTAAAATATCTTCCCGAAGAGAATGAAAACAATTGAAACAACCCGTAATCTAATTTTTCATATTCGTTATGCAAAAGCACACATATTTTAGGTTTGAAAACCAAGAAGGAAATAACAGAGAGTAATTATTACGATAGGCTGATGTTATAGTAGATTTTAACTGAATAGTCTTGAATGAAGACGTTATCTATTATTCACACCCCTTAAATTGGAAATCTAACTTTTGATTTGAAATGTTGCAATTCATGCCACTTTCCTAGTAACATCAAGAAACAGGAAGACTGACACTCCCGCTGTGTGTGGGCCCGTTTGGCTATCTCGCATTAATTTGTTTTCATCGGTTTGACCTTGTGCGAAATGGACGCCAAAGAGAGAACTAACAAAAAGGAATTACCGTTTGAAGTATAATTTTCTGTTTACTGGAGTAATTGTAGGAACTATAGTCTGATTCAGGAGGAATATTGGAGTGTCACTTGCGTATTTTTAGGGAGTTTTGCGTATATTTTCGTATTTCAAAAAGTTTCAGAGCCATTCTCTGTGAGATTCTTTTTTAACACTCCATTATTACTTCCGGATCTTACTATATAACAGCATTGTTCTATAACGCAAAAAAAGAAGAAACGTTGAGATTCAATTGGACTCAATTATAACGGGATTGCGCACCATTAATTTAAAGACGTTCACTTAGAATAAGGGAAAACTAAAAAAATAGTTCAGAACGGCTAATATTTGTCTACGTTCGGTTGAATTCATGGTATTACAATTAGATCAAAATTAGCCGGATGTCAATGATCGGAAACATTTAGATTTTGGCTAAACGATTCAACTGATTTTCGACCGTTTGATCAAAGAAAATCTGCGGGTATAGGATAGTCAGTGGACCGAAGACCGAAGCAAATATGGACCGAAGCAAATAACTTTGTTTTAAAATATAAAATATAAGAAGTTCCATTCTCTGAGAAGAATACATAAAACCAATAATATACTTGCCTTTGGACATTGTGGTTCCATCCATACTCAAAACCCTGATTATCTGGATATTGAAACAATAAAAACTTAAATGCAGAGTTTATTACAAATTTAGAAAACAGAATCGAAAGAGGTAACTTAAGCCTTCTTGGCGGCCTTTCTGTGTCTGTGAACGGCAGACTTTCTGCGGACAACCTTCTTGACGGCAGATGCGGCAGCACGGCGTCTGGAGTATCCTCCGGTCTGGGGTGGGGCAACATACTTGGATCCAGAATCGTTGCTGGGAACATCTCCGCTTCTGGTGGGGCATGGGCAGTAAGCAGCATCACCACCTGGTCCTCCGTCGCTTCCTGGGGCTCCTGGGGCTCCGTCCTGTCCGGGTGCTCCTGGGTTTCCTTTGGGTCCAGCTGGGCCAGCGGCTCCTGGATTTCCGTTGGCTCCTGGTCCTCCTGGTCCTCCAGCGTTTCCTGGTCCTCCGGGTCCTCCTGGGGCTCCTGGAGCTCCAGCTCTGCCAACAACTCTTCTACCTCCTCTGCCTGGGCTTCCGGGTTGTCCTGGTGCACCGTCCTGTCCTGGGTTTCCAGCATCACCAGCTTCGCCTGGTCCTCCTGGGTTACCGTCGTTTCCTTCTCCTCCTCCTGGCTGTCCTGGGTTACCGTTGGGTCCGGCTGGTCCAGCATTTCCGTCAGGTCCGGGTGGTCCTTGTGGTCCTTGTGGGCATGGAACGCAACCCTTCTTTCCGTAGTCTCCAGTTGGGATGGTAATTCCTGGGTGTCCTGGCTGTCCTGGGCCTCCTGGTTGACCGTCAGATCCACGCTCTCCTGGCTGTCCTGGTGGTCCTGGGGGTCCTGGTGGGCAAGTATTTGGCTGAGCTCCGCAGTTGCATTTTGAGCCACCGTAATTGCTCTGCTTCTTGATTCTGAAGATGCTGTGAGAGTCTCCGTGTACAGAGTGATGTCCGGATTGTCTTCTGTGCTTATGGTGTTGAACTGCACTTCTCTCATCTCTTTCGTGGTGGACTGGAGTTGAAGCAATCATATCATCCCAAGCTCCGTTGGCAATAACCTGAAAAACAAAAGTTTCAATATAAAATACATTTTGATTGGTCAGTCCACTTCAATTTTTCCTCGGATACGTTTTGTTCAAATGCATATACTGTATCAAAACAAAACATAAAATATAAATTATAAAACGTTTGGTCAGGTTAAACCCCAAATCAGTTTCCGATATTAAAGAATTCAATTTTTGAAAACTTTATATTATAATGTAGGCAATGATATGCCACTCTCAAGTAAAATATTACCTTGAATGAGTCGAGCTCGTTGATGGCCTCATCATAGAAGTTGTTAATGTCATTGTAGATGTAGATGACGGAGATGACTGCGCCAAAAATGGCCACACCGCAAGCGGCTGAAGCCAAACCAACAAAACTTTTGAGCATCTGAAATTTTGAAGTTATTGA
Source organism: Phasmarhabditis papillosa (assembly GCA_034691345.1). Lineage (NCBI taxonomy): Eukaryota > Metazoa > Nematoda > Chromadorea > Rhabditida > Rhabditidae > Pellioditis > Pellioditis papillosa. The sequence continues at coordinate 5,811 of JAQGAV010004522.1, read as the reverse complement.
GTTTTGAGTTTCATGTTCCTTTTTTATGGCTAAACTATTGCATATTGCATGGACTGTCCATAAACACAGGTTTTGAAACAGTCACTTATTGAAAAAAAAAGTCTTATTGAAAAATTCGTTTTGGAATTGCTATTTGTGGGCTTTTTGCAACTTGGTATGCAAACTTATCGTTACTAGAAAAATGCTTATTGAAATGTTAACTGAATTTTTTTTACATTCAAACAGAGAAAAGATAATGGGAACCCAGTAACTTACCTTCCTGTTTGGAAGTTGTGTTGCTTGTTACTTCCAAAAATGGCTTTCCTTATATACAAATAGTCGACCTTACTAAACCTCTTAGAGTAAACTGAAACTATGCTGGGCAACATACTAACAGTTGCATTTCAGTTTTTAGCCGGTATTTGTAATGGATAGCTAATTATTTTGTAGAATTCATTAAAAGCAAATAAAAAGCATGGTTTCATTATAGAATGGTTTAAAACTCCAAAAACTGGAACATTAAAGTGGATACGTTTTCCGTAAACCTTATAAAAATACCACATCTCTGAGTACCTTAATCAGATTGTGCAACTAATCTCATCAGTTAAAAGATAGATTTAAATCTTGCCAGTTACCGATTTACATTGAGCATAACTGTATTGATACGTGTAATTAATACTAATTTGATTTGGATATTTCTTGATATAATTTTCTTACGTTCATAGGCACAGTGGTTATCACAAACCTTCTGTTACAATGTTTCATAATAGTTTAAATATCACATCCCATCTACGTTCTTTAATTCTTCCAGTAAAATTAATGTTTGAAATATATACATCTCCGACTTCCTGGTAAGTATCAAGTATGGCATTCTATCTTGGTTCCTCGTTAGTATCTGTTTGTTTCTCTAGTCAAGGTTCTCTCCTTCCCGATTACTGCCATTGATTGTTGCAGTTATCTGATCATCGCCGATAGCGGCTACTAAAATAAAAATCGACATTTTCAAGGTTTCAGTTTCACTAAAAAGTTGGGTTTGAAATCTGTAAAGTTGCCATTTTAAGTTCTTAACTGTAAAAGTTAACAAGTTTTTTACTTTGGCATATTGAGACTGAATATTTCTGTAGAGTTCAAATAGGTTTGGATTATTGAGTGAACAGTTTAGTTAAAAAGAAATTTGTGATATAGTTCCTTATTGTTGTTGCTAGCAAATATCAGTAGAGTGAACACTAGACAGTGTAAAGCGGTAGCTTCTCGGTGAAAGTGTATGATAAGTTCCGGGTTCCGGGTATAGGCAGACAGCAACATTTATAAGCTGTATTGATTTGAAATATGGTTTAACGTTTGTTAATTAACGAAGTCGTTTAGTTTTTGGGTTTAACTAACCTAGAGTATTAAAGGATGTACAACTAAATATTGTGTAGCTTTTTAACTTGTGGTTCCCACTGAGAGTTTACCACGAACGAGGATAGTGTAAATATAACTATTTGTTTATCAGAAATTATGAAGATATTCAAAAATAAAATTCAGTTGAAACTGCTACTCGTAACATGATATTTCAATCATGTTTAGAAGTGTGACTGAAAGAGTAGAATCTTTCTCCGCACATTGTTATTCAAGGTTTTCTAGACTTTATCATATACTACATAACTTATACTAGGATACGCACCTAATATAAAAGTTTTACGAGGGTACTTTTGCCTACTGGTTGACGCAGCGGTCTCTGAACACGCTAGAATATGGGATGTTGTTTGTTTTCGCCGTAACTGCCGAAGGTTGGGAAACCAGCAACTTTATTATCTTGTTTCGTGCACCCACATGCTGAAAGTTAGAAAAGAGACCACTGCGTTCAAAAGATTCCGTAATAAATGTTTTAAAAACTACTCTAAATTACTTTCAACACCAATATAACTAGTAGTTATTACAGACGTAATAAGATTAAAAACTATCTAGCATATATTCGATATTTTGGTCACAGTTAATTGTTATTGGCAGCATGTTTTTCAAACATGGCGAATTCTGTCTCTTGATTGGTACAAAACATGTACAGTTTTCCAGTTTTCTTCTATATATTAACCGTTCTTACTGGAATTTTATCTTTAAAATGTTACCAAGGTAGGTTTTTTCGGGTTTGTGAATAATTAGTTCTTCTCTCATTATCTAATTCGGAGTAGAAAACAAAGATGTTCTCTAGTAAATTATAACTTGGACGCGGATGCGGTATACAAAAGTTGCAGCGTTAAAAAGTTTTAAAAGAGCTCTTTGATGAGTAGAACGGTCTATCGTTTATTGAATTGAATCATAACCGTACAACTATCCAAGAACAATTTAAATTGAGTAAGATGGAATTAATTAAAATCGGCTGATATTGTGGACTTTCCTTTTTTATATTATAATTGTTGTTCGGGATTGGTCATGACATAAACTGAATCATTTAGTTATCGAACAAGTGTGAATGAGAGATATAAAATCATTTTGAAATTATAATATAATTTAAAATTTAAATACCATGAGCATAAAGTTGTGATAATATAGCATATCTTTGAAGGTGAAACCTACCCGTATTATCAGATTCAAATAGTTACGTGTCCATCAAATATTGATTACTGTGTAACCTATACTGCTTTCGATGGATATAAGCAATATCTACGAAGGTTTGCTAGTTTTGGATGTGACAAGCAAAATAGTTGTATTACAGAGGTAGGAAAAACAAACTTTGTGAACTTTCTGACTTTTCACAATTCGATTAAGAGTGTACAATCGTTTACCTAAGTAAAATTTATGTGTTTATGAATAGCCCGTATAGCTCAACGTCAGAAATGACGGCGACGTTGACTTTGGCGGTGGGGTGTTCGTAAACATGACGGTGACTTGAAGTCGTGTTTTTGAACAAGCCTAAGTATTTGTAAGAAAACCTGCAACATATCCTTAATTACCATTAAAACATTTTCGAGCTAGCATTCAATGAAGTTATGTTATATATATATATCTAACATTTTATAGCTTTTCTAATTCCAGGGCTGCACTAAGCTTACTGGTCTCCTGGACGACCCATCTATAAACAAAACACAGTGTTGTTGTACAGAGGATCTTTGCAATAAGGGGAAACGAAACGGTTGCAATCCGAATGCTAAATTATTTTCCAGCTGACTGTACTTGATAAATTTTCCAACTTGTACTTTGTGATATATGTTCTTTTTAATGAGTGAAAGGTTGAAATGGTTTGACAGCTTGCACTGTGTTATCAGATGCAACAACAGTTAACTAGATTCATATGTTGCTTACGCTACTTGTTATTCTGAAAGGTTCATTTTAGTCCTTTGACCAAAGTTAGGCCTTTTTACTTAATGGTATTGCAGCTTTAAAATGTTATCAAGGTATAAATTTAAGAGTGTTTACACCATATCAGTCTCTTTCACCATAATGGTACATCTTATAGCCAAGAAATAGAATTAAACCATCTTCTACCTAAGTAATCAATTTGACTTCTTGGGTGATTTCTTCATCCCCTATTTAGAATTTATTTCTTGGGTGGATCAACATGGTCTGATTTAAAACTGGTGTACATATTTATAAGCTGAACTAACTTACTCACAAACGTAACACTGCAAGACCGTTGTTTTGAGAATTTACCAATTGCAGCAAATGTCAACTGAAGAAAATGTCAAGGTGATACTATTTTTGACTGTGATCAACATCGAGAATGCAGAATTGAGGTGGGTTGCAGAATCAAGTTTGGGGTTTTCCAATCTCGTGTTTTGGTCTAATGTTCTCTGAGATGGTGAATGTATGTTTTCATGTCGCTAAGTTTGTCGAATTTCTAGAGCAGAATATTCGAGAATCATTTCAACATTTCATTCAAAAGAAGCTGGAACGCCAATCACGTAAAACGTTGGATTATTTACTCTGCATATTTCCGAACAAAATATAAATAGGACTAACAATTAGGTAAATGACAGCATAGTTTCTCAACGTCTTGTGGAAGGAAGATCCTAACTGAGACAGAACGGAATGCGGCTCAAGAAAGTTATTTGCAGTGATATTAAACTTTAACACACCAACATATAAGATCTGGAATACAAATATGTTACTAATATGTATGTCTTCCACTCATGAAGGGTTTGTAATGTAGTTTGAGTAAAATACTAATCGAAACTATTACTTTAAAAAAGTCTATATGTTGAATACAGAAAGCAAGACATATACAGACCACTAGGTGGAATTTAAATAGTTTTGGATTGTAATGCTGCTTGTGACTGTTACGGTATTCAATCTAATCTTATTTATTCACATATAATTGTTATTCCGAATGCATTTATATCAAAGTTGCGACCAAATCAGTAACTTGACACCAACATGAAACGAATTGCAGTTATATTCTATATTTTTGCCTTAATTTGTAAAACTTCTGCTATACAATGTTATCAAGGTAAGCACTAAGAATATCTGTGCAGAATCATTCAAACTTAAGTACATTAAACTGTGTTTCCTCGTTATGCGTTGAGTTCTAACTTTTCTATTGGTCAATCAGTTTTATGCTAATCAAATCTTCTGAAATCGACAAAACCTTCATTTCAAGGCAAACTAATGCTTGCCTATTTAAGCCTTGCATTCTACAAAGGGCAATACATCACTAAATGTAACATAAAAGACTGTTTTAGGCCAAACATCCTCTGGTGAACCGTGGATGAACGTACAGGAATTGGTTACCTGTCCTTCCAACGTTGAATACTGTTTTTCTCTTGCATCTGCCAGTCCAACTGGGGCATTTACTAGTTTTGGATGCGATAAAAGCCAAGATTGTAAAAACGAGGTATATTCTTCTTTCGTTAGCATTATATGTATTAAATCTCAATACCACGGGTTTCTTATAAGCTCATTTATCCCATTTTGTAAGATTTAGGAACACTAAGCTAAAAATTCCGCAGAGAAGTATATAACTTTCAGTTAAATGACACAATGATGACACAATTCCGAGCTGTTAATACGGCCTGGCGTGGCGTGGCCTGATCAAAAAATCTCAGGCCAGGCCCACCGAGGCAAGGCGAGGCCAGCAAAAGCCAGGCCAGATTAACAGCTCAGATACAATTGGTGTTTTAGGGTTGCAATAACCGGGTTGAAATTGTAGACGACCCAGTTGGATACAGAGACCTATGTTGCTGCAAGAAGTACGATCTTTGTACTGTCAAACATTGAATTAATTAGAATAAATGTTCATTTCACTTTACACCCATATGTCTTAAATGAATTAAATATATTCCAAGGCAGCATCACTGATAAATTCTCTGATGTATGGCTTCTATTTGTAAAAATAAATACAGACAGTTGCAAATTTATATTTACACTTGGTTTAACAAATGTTTTGTAGCTTATGGCATCATTCCTGTAAAGAAGTGAAACCGCATACTTACTGAACCAGTACGCAAGATTTGTGATTGTTGTAGATAAGTTATTTAGTTTAACTAGGTACATTGAATAACAAATTGAAAGTTTTCATCGATCAAAAGTAGCTAGCTTCGTGCATCACTTCCCATAAGGTGGGGTTATATGTTTGCAATTCCTATCCTTTTCAGAATTTTCACACATTTTCTTCTATATTGTTTCTATTCCTATTAATTACTACCATATTCTGCTCGTCTGCCCAGAGTATACAATGCTTCATTGGTTAGAGTACCTAGTATAGGTTGAAGATAAATAAACAATTTTAAATTGATGTTCTTAGAATAAGGCCTAGCAAGACTATCCCAGCAAGAGTGGCATCCCAGAAACAACACAAGGAGACTGGGAAGGCAGGAGATTCAATGGGCAGACGATCTCACCAAAGCAACAAAAGAA
>JAQGAV010004521.1:0-10173 GCA_034691345.1 Phasmarhabditis papillosa | reverse complement strand
GGGTGGCCTGAAAGAAATTTACTACGTAGATTTGCATGTTTTTAGAGCGTAACTCAGATTGGCAATTTCAGCCTTGTTGTTCTAAAAACTACTTTAACATACATCAACATCATTTTACAGATTTCCACAGTTACAATCCAAATTAGAGGTGGTTAATTTGAAATTTTGCAATTTTGAAACCCAGACCTGGCCGTCCCAGTCCATCTAAGGCCGACTCAAGCGGGGCGGGTAACCAGCTCTGTGTAGCCCCCCAGAGGTGATTATTCGGCCGGGCCGATCCAAATAAAACTTACGATCCCGGGGCAACCAGTTTGTTGCAAGCAACAACTTGAAAGTCAGGAAAGTCCGACATATTGTGTCGATTCTGTGTAAGAATTACAGGACAGGAGCCTAAACAAAATATTTAATAAGCAAAATACAAATGTTGGTACCATGATAGTTAGCCTTGAAACGATCGAAAGTAGTGTAGTGAGGATCGCCCCACATACAAGCATCTCTAACTTCGACATCACATCCAGTTACTGGGTGGCCTGAAAGAAATTTACTACGTAGATTTGCATGTTTTTAGAGCGTAACTCAGATTGGCAATTTCAGCCTTGTACTGAAATTGTCAATCTTAAGCAAAAGTACTAACCATAAGTTTCATTAATGTTCTGTTGAAAAAGTTTAAATAAATGGAGGGAGGCTAGTTTATAATAATAAAAGTTATAGATGCCCAGTGGACAGAACAATATTTGTTATTTGTTTTTTAACATCCGGGGATCTGACACTAACCTTTATGTTCTGGCTTACACACGCAGACAGCTTTGCCGTCTCGAACCTCACAGTTTGCGTTTATGTGGCAAGAGCCAGGCAGGCAGCTCAATAACTCCTCGTCACAGTTTTTCTGGAATCCTCGATCACAGGCACACCTGAAACATTAGCTCTTCCCTAGGTGCAGGCCTACTATCAACGTTGCATTCTCTTTCTAATTGTTTAATGGACAAACTTGAATTTCAGGTTCTCCGAAAATGTTATGTCATTCTTGTTATTCTCCAGATAAGATGAGCTGGAAACAGTTCGCCTACCTCAATTTACATGTGAACGGATTCATACGACACTGACTGCCTTCCGGACAATCATGGTTCTTGCATGCTTCCTCTTCAGCGCTACAGCTGTTTGCCGCTAAAATCATTATAATTAATAAAATATCGATATATAGTAATTCATTTGTTGTAACAATTGCATACAACTCTATATGACTTCAGTTAAATGGTCTGAAAACTATTTTTGACTTCGGCGGGGCCCGGACGAGGTCAGGACTCCACTAGCACAATGTTCTTGGTTAATACCTACCACAGACTGAGCACCAGCCTAAAATATAAGTTTAGCCTGCTTATCAATATCAAACTTACAGTATACCAACGAGAAAAATATTAACAATTTCATGGGAACTTGGTAACATTTAAACACTATTTCTTTTATACCCATTCATTTATGATAATGAAATCTCTCTTTCGTGGGAACAATGTTCTATCCATGTTGTAACAGTTTTCCCAGCATGTTATGAATTTAATTAAAATGATAAAGCAAAATGATCAGCGAGAACTTCCAAACGAATAAAGCAGACGTGTTTTCATATAAAAAATACTTATAAAAACAGAATAGAAAGATATAGCATATGATCACTAAAATACGAATGTTGCACACTTTTACGTCCCATTATGCCACAAGTAATATGATATTTTTACAGAATTTATCATCTGAAATATTATCTCATGCTGAGTGGAGACTGGGAACAATTACATTTACGATATGGACTTGAGCGAACTACCCTCTCTTGTCTTGTGTCTATTTTGTTGAAGCCGTTTTTTTATGAATCATATTTAATGATCGAAAGGAAGCAATCCTCCTGAATCTTCAACAAACAGTTTCAATGTTTGAGTCAAAACCTTTATAGAAAATTAGCAAAATGACGAGATCTTGGGTAATTTAATCGAATATTGTATCTTTATAAGGGTTTCTAGCAAACACAAAAAGGTTATCAATAAATTAGTTTCATTCTTATAGTAAAGCGAAGCCATATTGAATAATATATTTATTAGAGCAACAATAACGCTTACACAAGCTATACCGACTATTATTTAACAATAGACTTTCACATTCTACGGAACAAACAAAGTCTTATACACATATGTCACATGATATGTTACAACAAAAACAAATTAAAATTTTAATAAAGCTTAATACTATTTAAATTAAAGGCTATATATTATTATGTATGTACTTGTAGTTATTTATGTAGCAGTAATATACAAACGAACATCGTGAATAGTTCGCTGAGCCTTGATTGGGATGCCCATGTCGTGTGCCATTCTAGTCAATTCGGTGGGCCAGTTTTCACCAAAGCAGGATTCGGGAGCAGGTAATTGTAGTCCCTCGCGTAATAGTGACCACTAAACAAATATTGTATTCTGATCTATTTTAAATATAATGTTGTATGAAATTAATCAAAATTGATTTGATTTTTGATTGGCACAGAGTATATTTTATCTAGCCTTGGGTGGGAATTCCTCTCTGGGCGGGGCCCATAACCACCCCTGAGCTACTCCCAGTACTCCTACTTGAGCCAAATTAAAGAAATATCTATGAGTTTTGTGTTACTACTACGTTTCATGTGACTAAAATATATATTTTGGAATACCAACCTTGATTGACTTATTAGCCTCGAACCCTTGAAGAAGGTCATAAACCGATTTCACAAATACTTCCCGAGGATCATCTGAGATATAGTCCCAGCCAGTGTACACATGTCCAACTAGACCAAAGATTATCTTAAAAATATCCTCAATGTTATATAGAATAATGTTTACTCACATCCATGCCAAGAACTTCAACCTCAATGATTGGTTTAAGACCAGTCTTGAGATGATTGACGTAGTGTGGTCCATAGACTTCTGAAGGATGCTTGAAACGGAACTTTGAATTCAGAGATTCGCATCTTTTGAAAATGTCGGCCCACTGAAAAAAAAGGTTAAAACATAATATTTATAGTTTAGTGAACAGAATTGATGTTTTCAAGCTAGACAAGTTTCCCATAATCTTTTAAGGGAAACAATATACTTACCTCAGTTTCGACGCCTTGTTCAGCATACATAATCATATATGCCTTTATGAAATCGGTCAAACCCTGGCCTTGGGGTATCACTGGTTGAGAGCTTCTAGATGGAATATCACGACGCATTGGTGGTGGTGCTGGCTGTCTTTGATCATATCTAGCTTCTCTCTGAAATATTTGTATTTCATAGGATGGCTTCATTAGGTCAGACACAGAAAACTCACCCAACAAAGTTTGAAAAAAATGTCGGTTGGCAAACCGTATTGCCGTAGTTTTGCATACCGATCACTTTGCCGGATGTTTTTATAATTTTAGTTGTGCTTTCTGTGTGAAGTATAAATTAATTGAATTCCTTAGCAAATATGTTAGATGTATTACATATGATTGGTGTAAAACTCATTATTATTCAACACTTGCAAAACACTTACCGAATTGTTCTCATGGATTAGCGTACGGGGAGCACTGTGTTCAGATTCATATTGACTTCTAACTGAAGAACTCATCCGACTGCTGTGCATCGATGAAGTGGCGCGGCTTTCGGGTTCGTACTGACTTCTGCCCAAAGTACTGCGGCTGCCGTACATATCATCATCGTTCCGTCCGAAAGCGCGAGGATCGCTTTCCGGGACTCTACGATCCGAAAAACCAGAATGCCAACCTTGTCGCGAATCGTAAGATTGCTCGTGGTATGGATCCATTCTATAAAAATAAGTTTATTTGAGGAAAATGTTTACGGCATTTGTTGTAATACGGATTTTGTTCTCAGAAATATAAATTTTTTATGAGAGTAACTAGTATTGCTGTGAACTAACCTCATATTTCTATCCATCGGTCTGTCAAATCCGGAAAATACAGAGCTTCCCCTTGGAATATCTTCGGCAGCTCGATAGTGTTCATGTCCTCCGAAACCACTTTGACTCGATCTAGACTCGGGTATTCTATAGTCTCTACGATCAACAGGAGGGCTTTCCATATTCCTTCCTCTGTGCTGGTTTAGATCGCTGTGCTGATATGGATCTCTACGCTCCGGAAGTTGACGCTCGCGAGTAGGATCTGCTCTTCCGTATCCTTGCGACTCGACATAGCTACTACCGTAAGTCGGAACAGGCTTCACAATTTCTGGCCTGGCAAACTCGGGATGAATTACTTTTGGTTGGGGCTGCGGCGTTGGGCCAGAGAACCATTCATTCTTTTCTCTGACTTGTGCAGCGTGATTAGATTCATCATTCGGTGATCTGTTGAAACGATTTCTTCTTTGAGGAGCATTGTTGCCGAATCCTTGTCTTGACGATTGATTGTCAAAACCGAATGGAGATGGATTCTTAGATAGACGTTGACCGAAAGGTTGACCAAAAGCCGACTGCTTGCTGTTGAATGCATCGAAAGCGCTGCTTCCCATTTGTGGGTTTCTGGTTGATTGCTCGAATCGACCTTTCGTTGCTTTCTGAAATGAAAGTTTAAGATTACTATGAAATGTTTGTTTTTATTTAGTTGTTACAACACTTATTTATTTTATGGTTTTTGTAAATATTGCTTATTAATTTCATGAATGTGAGCTGCATACCGAGACATTCAGGTAAAAGAACCCTTCAGTTAACATCAGTTTATCGATTTTCTAGTTATTTTTATCAGGCCTACCTCGTTTGTTTGTGTTTGCCGCGTCTCATTGATGTTCATCTTTGCGAATCTCTTAAATACTAACAACAATATTTTATTTAATAAATGGTGTTAACAAAAGTTAACTACTTTTGTTTGAAAATTCTACGAGATTTTGTAAATCTCGTAGTTAGGTAATTTCACAGGCCAAATCTGGACGAAAATAACATGTATACCTAGTGCGGCCCAGTTTTCTGAAAAATACTAACCTTAGCATTGTCTTCGTCCTCCTTCCATTTTCTTCTGTCTTCTTTGGCCTTTCGTCTTGCCTCAGCAGCAGCTAGTTCTTCTTGTCTTCTTTTATTCTCCAAATCCATTTGACGTTTTTTCTGAAACCAAAAAACTATAAAATGAACTGTATGTTAGCTTCCAGGTCGTTTTTTTTAACTAACATCAAATAATGGTACTTAAAAACTTCAGACCATGTCATATCTGAACTTGTATTGTTTGGATTCCATACCTCACGGGCTTCCCTTGCTTCTTTATCCTTCCGATCCTTTGCTATGGGATGTAACATTCCAGGAACGTGCTGCAGCTGTTTAGCCACCAATGACTAAATGAATAGTTTTGTTGGGAAAATTACTTAATTATATAAATATAAAATACGTTAGTGACTTTTAATATGAAGAAAGTACTCACTGGTGGTGCTGAACTCAGAACTATAGGCGGTGAAGGCTCCCGGAAGAAGGCTTTTCTAGGTTGCTCTTCAGGAACCCGTGGTCGACCTCGGTTTGTTGGAGAAGTAGAAAACTCTTCTAAAACAGAAGATACTTTTTGACTTTAATAGCCTACGTCAAATATAAGCTAATAACTAATACATTCAGTTGATGTATTATACAAACAAGCATACCTTGAACTTGCTGATCCATTTCCTTTCTCAAAGCCGCCAGGTCCTGGACGATTGGATCAATCTAAGAAGTAGTATAATAATAATAATATAACAAATAATAATGTAATGTATAATAATATAATATATCTGTGGTTTAATTAGTTTACCATAGGTTCTTTTTTCTTAGGATCTGCAGGTGGACTAGACGCCTCATCATCGGTGATGTGACCTTCACTGGTCTGCTGAGATGACACTTCATCTTCGGATTCATCCGAATAGCAACCTTTGCGACCAATGCTTCTGACCATTTTAGGCTGTGCTGGTTTCTGAAACATTCAAAATAACAGCAATATAGTTTAAAAATATTGAAATAATAGTGGATTGTAAACCAATAATTAAAAATAATAAATAATCAGAAAATGTACAAGTGCAAGACGATATTTATTGGTAACATGCACTAGCAATAAACAAGCAATTGACACGAACACTAATATAAATTGATAAATTAAAATAATTATGCTTACCGTTTCAGCACGCACTTTATCAAATGCTGCGTTTGAATCTTCGCTAGTTATTTGAGCGTGATCCTTAGCTAGATCGCTTAAGCCAGAAGTCGATGGTTTTGATAACAATTGATAAGATTCTTCCGAAGACGATACTATAGCAGAATCGGACACCTTAACAAAAATTATATTAAAAATTATAATTGCGTTATTATAACAAGCTAGTATAATAAATGAATAGATGTCAAAGATTAAAGAAGATATAAAATGCTTACTTTTTCTGGAGTTTCGCTATTTTCTGTTTGAATAGTGTCGTAATTTAGGTCCGCATCTGTTTGATCATTCGAAGTAGACTCTTCTTGAGATTCCGAATCTTGGTTCTAAAATGATATTCAGCTAGTGGTTCTGTGTCGTTTTTCCTTCTTCAACTTCTCTTTAGATGTATAACTTACAGCATCTATCCAATCATTATTCTCAGTCTTCTTAATCATGGTGGTATCTTTTTGTTTTGCTTCTTCCTGCATATCACTAAAGAATAAAATAATAATATAACTTATATTTATTTGTTTTGTTATATATATTATATTAGTATAACTAAAGGTACTCACTGCAATTCTCCTGCCATATTCGCTGTTTCCATCATTTGTACAATTTTTTGATTATCCTTTGTCTTTTTAAGCCGATATCTTCTAAAAGCAAATAAGTTTATTGTTTATTGTCTTCCATATTATTTAAATAGTTTTATAATTATGTTATTTTATCTTAAATAGTACTTACTCTCCATCAACGCACTCCACGATATCTTTTAGTGTTTCGTGATGAAGAATTTCTTCCTGCAAAGACAAATATTTGAAATTACTTGTATTGTTTAAATAAAATAAACTCATAGAGAATTATGCTAATTTATAAGCTCGTAGGCTACTTACCGGATTCCTTCGTACTACGTCGTTACCAGGCAACAATATGCTAGCTATCTTCGATAAAGTAAACCAAGTATCCGAGATGTCCCTGGAATATAAATTAAACTCGTAAAAAAAAAAAAAAGTATTTTTAAAGATTGGAATCACATTTGCCGTTAAGAAATTTGTTGATCCCCATAAAAATTAAAGATAAACCAATCATTCCGGTTCTCTAAAAAACAATAATTCACCAATAGAGAGAACGATCACGGATAATCTTCCTTATTAATTATAGTGAATACTTCTAAGAACATAATTAGTTGAAATGACAACTTACGAGATCACATCGGACAATTCAAAAACTGTCAATCCTTCGGTACCTCCCTTTGCTACGAGAGCTGCTTCAATACTGGCAATAGCAAGTTTCTTAATAATAAATGTATAAATTAACAAAACTATATAAACTAACACTAAGTTCTGGTTCTCCCGGCTTCATCAATTGAGCATATTTACAGATTTCTAGTTCACCAAAGATTTTCTCATGGTATTTATCGTCGTTTAAAGTTTTGCAGGCGGTCAATTTCTACAATAATTGGATTATTTAATTAGTTTAAATAGTTTTGTTACCGCTATTGCATTTATTTTATCTTCTTCATCAACACATTGTGGAATATAGTTTTCCTCACTTGAGGAGTAAGCCATTGTCTTAAATATTATAGAATAACAATATAATTTATAAAGAACATTATAGTAATTAATACAAATAGTATTAAGTCAGGCAAAGCTGATAGTTTTTATAAACTACACTTTTGCAAAATATTTAAAAGTTTTTTTATGACGGTCGGCAATATTGTACACTGCGTTCAACAGCTGTTGCTTTTTGTATGGGTCACTAGATGGCCTTGTGACAGTTCCCCCCAAACTAGAGACGCCAGATTAACATTTAGTTATTTCAATGTATGGAAAAATATAGTAAACAGTTATATTTCAGCAGTATTGACGTATTCCTATTATCACGTCCATTATTAAGACTATATTTTACATTTAAAAACCAGATATTAGGGTTAGACACCCGTAAAACACTGATATTATTCAGAAAAACAGTTTTGCAAAAATAACCTGAACACTGGGAATAATTTAATAAAGTTTTTATTTTATTTGAGATAGGTGGGCTATATTATCATAATAGTAGTTGGTAGATCAACAATCGATTGAATTTTGCCAGTTTGTCTCGAATTCTGAGCCTTTGTCTTTTCACTGGATACTTGCTGTGCAATATTAACGCATAACGCCACCGAACGTTTTACTACGTTTCAGTTTTGGTTAGTCTATTTATATATTTGGAAAATTAACAAGATATACATTTTTGGACAGTAAAATTTAAAATACGTTAACCAATTTTATCCGTACTTTGAATTATTTGTTACCATTCGTAGTGCTCGTCGAACAGGTAGGCATATGCCAAACCAAAATTAAATATTGTTTATTCGTGTTTAAAAAATCACTTATTGAACATTTGTACTGTAATATTATACTCTTATTGAACATATAAGAAGAACATAAAATAAAATATAATATCAAAGAGAATCGAAATGATCTTGATTTGCATCAATTTCAAGAGAAAATCAATCCCTGAATATAAAATAACCTATTCAGAGTGACCCATTTTCCTAGTACTCTTTTATTCGCTTCCAAACTTAAAAAAGCCCTAAATACAGCTGTATTTGGTGAATTTCAGAAAGAAAAAAACTATGTCAATGGTCCCAATTCCCACAAACTTATCCGTTTGCACCTTCATTTAAGTCAGAATTTCCCCCTCTACAAGATCCCATTACCAAATCTTTGTAGTTGGTCTCTGAGTTTCGCTACAGTAACCCAAAACCCCAAAAATCCTAACTTTGACACCTTTTTGAAACACTTTCCAGTCTGAATTTTAAGATTCTTATAATGAAAAAGTTTATTGTCATATTTTCATATATTTATTCAAGGCCGGGCATCGGCAATTTATTCTGGAATCTTTTGAGCAGAGACGGTTCCTTAAAAAAATAGCTATTTGTTCCGTTAGAACGTAACCATAACTACTGAATTCTCTGCGCTCTCTTCACGAGCTGCAGCTCTCTCGCCGCGTGCCTTTTCCCATCCGATATACGCTGCATGCGAAGGTGGCCTGCAACAGAGGCTGTTGACTATAGTCGATCTATTTTCCTACGCATCACCACACCACACCAAATAAGTAAAGTCCTATGCTCCGAGGGCACAATTTTTGTCATTGTGGTGTAGTTATCTACCCACTTTGACAATTTGTGTGCGACGAGCATTGGCCGTGTTTCTCCTAAAAAAGGAAATTTTTGTTATTTTTGTTTTGTTGTGGCCTAAACTAATTTTATTCCACATATTTAACATTCATTTCGATATCATATGCGAGATCACGATCTTTAAATATTATTGAACGTGTCAATAAGTCGGTGTAGGATTTGAATCCAGGTTGTTTTGTTGGCCCTTGCCACAGTGAAATAGTATATGGTGAGGGAAAAATTTCGATTGCTAGTAAAAATAGATAAACAAAAGCAATTTGCTGGTTGTGTAGGGGCACAAAGCATAATCATCACTAATTCAGGATGGGATTTTATATATGATAAATACAAAACAGGGCTTCTGTCATATAATATAAAATCGAAAGCTGATCCTCTTCAAGTATCATCTTATTCATCTTCAAACAAAAGAGCGAATAACTAGAAATTAACTTTTGTAGAATTACATTTAATTGTTTCATAATGTGGCCAACTTTTAACAGGTAGGCCAGAAAGTTCCAAGTTCGAATTTCCAAATTTTTTAATAATTTTCAATATAACAAAGGGTAAAGGATAATAGATTTATGTACAAGGTTCCGACAATTCAATACAAAGGGTTAGCAATACAGATAGCGACTATAAACATATAAGTAATATAAACAAAACAATATATATCCGACTGAAAGATAACACCTATAAGATAGTCTCGATTAGGAATAGTTTCCGTCTTTATTATTATAAAAAAACAAGTAGGCCAACTTTTTCCTTTTCTAACTATGTTCTATTCCTGTTCGGGCACTCTTATTGTAAAACTTATGATTGACTTCTGATTGGCTGATAGTTCTAACTGAAAGTACGAGTTGTCATATAATTAAAATTATATTTTATAACTATTTAT
>JAQGAV010004520.1:0-10173 GCA_034691345.1 Phasmarhabditis papillosa | reverse complement strand
ATATATACATATATATATATATATATATATATATATGTATATATATATATATATAAACTATATATAAACAGCAGAATATTGGTTACAATATAATATATATATATATACTGAAAATGGTTGATTTTGTTTAACATTGTTATGTTGTTGGTCCTTTATAAATAGCAGCGTATTGGTTAAAATATAATACACTCAGTTCCAATCACTATTTGAAATATCTGGTGATTCAGTAGGTTTTATGCAAAAGTAAACAAATTCCTCAGTCAATTATTATTTTATGAAACGTTCTCGATAAATAAACTTGAATCTATTCAGGTCGTCGTGTTTTAACAATTCTTAACAAAGGCATCATTGACGTCGATATTGAAGTCGTGGACGCCACCAAAATTCAGTCAACTTTGAAATTGACAGTGGATGCTCATTCTATCGTAACAGTATTGTGGAATTAGTTATATTGTTAATGAAATTCAAATATAAAGCAATTACTGTACTACAATCCGCGTAAGACCATTGACCGCTTGGGAAGTTCATAACTACGCAATTACCAGTTGACGGGTCCGATTCTGAAGAATAATTTGAGATACAAACCATTTATCTTTATTCTACCACTGACATCTGGTACATTAAATATTGACTATCTCATAAAAACTAAGTTTTCAGAAACCATTATATTTAGTTGTGTGAAATGTTACTCTCTTATATAAAATGAGAACTCAATAACTTGAAAGTAGTATGATTGCTTCTGTATTTAGAAACAAGTATCCATCACTATAAGAATAGAAACTTACGAAAATTGATATAATCTCTCTCTGTATTAAACGAAGTTCCATCTGTCCATGTAAGCTGATCATTTGCTGATTTAGAAAGACCAATCCAAGTCTGCGCAGTTGAGTTTAAAAGGCATTGCCAACAGAATTGACTCAGAAGAAAGTTGTTGTCCTGAATGAATGAATAGTTGATATTATTTTATATGCAACTACTATTCCTAATTTGTTATTTTGTTTTTAACGAGAAATATCTCAACTACTCTATACATATCTGTCATCCCTAATTAACCTCAGCCGACCTAATCTTTGCCAGCTGACCTCCCGTTGTTTGACATTGACTTTCTGCTTTTATCTGATTTTTTTGAATATTATCGACTATTGCGAAACAACTCTGTGAATCTTGACGTTGATTATAAGCATATGAAGATGGTATTGCAGAATAACAGGGTCCCGCTGAAAATTCAGCATTAATACGGATATATCCATAATTTGCGACTGACCCAACTGAATTATGTAATAAGTTGCAGGTCAGATCATCTCTTAAATTAGATCTTGGTTTAGAAATCCACCTTACCATTATTATTAGGCATCTGACATAAGAACTTTGTCATTTCAGTATCATAAGTGTACATATCTATCCATCCACCGAGATTCAGAAGGATGGCCAAAGTACCGTCTTGGGGATAGCAATTAAAACCGCTACATGGAGGATAGTTGTCTTTAAAATGATGAATAATAGAAACTATCAAAAGGAAAGTCTAGTTGTTCAATAATGCTAACTAGCTTTACAGGATAAAACAATGATCTGACCATATTCTTGCTTGACCCAACTAAAATTTGAATTGATATAATGATTACGTAATGGTCCATTTTCTTTAGCATACATATAATTTCAATTTCAGCATTTTTTTGTAAACAATTTCTCTTTTTTCTCAATGGTGATTGTATTATGGCTCCGTGCTTCTACAATTTCCAAATTTGCACATGGCTTCAAGAAAATATAACCTTTGATCTCTTATTGTCGTTTCTTTATTATGTGCTTATTGAAACTATAAACATTATTATTATTATTATTATAAGTAAACAAAATTTTTGAAGCCTTGACTTACAAGATAAATTATTTTAAAGTTTATTACTAACCGGGTATTTTAGTATAGTTGCTCATAGGATTGTCCCACCTTCAACTAGACTGTTTTTCTCCAGTAATACTATATTTACTAAGTGCTAACCATATTGGGAAATCGGCTTCTCTTAATAAACCCATTAGAACAGCATTTTGCTGAAATATTTCATGTGTTTATATGTTTGCTTAATTCAGAAACGTTTTGATTGTTTTTAATCTCCAGTATTTAGCTAAATCTATGCATCTGCTATGATTAATGTGGCATTACTAACTTATTTAAGCAATTTCGATATTTGTTTTAACTCAAAAAAGAGTTTTGCACAGTCGGTAGTCGAGCGTTCATACTGGCACACTGGTTTGCAGCCTCGTAGAACGTGGATTGTTTATTGACAATCTAAACTATTAAAAGTGAAATTAAAAATAAAATATATTTATAACGATCGATAGATTGAGTAGTTTTCTACTGTTAGTAGCTCTTACAGTAAAGTAAGTCTCGGGGTTGTTTTTAGGATTAGTTATTTTCTCATAAATTTACTAACCTTGTAACAATATCCATCGTCTCCAGGCAAAAAGTCACTTCGCTGACAGCGAAGCATTTGCCCTAAACAAAAAATCAGTTTCGTTTTCGAGGTTTCACGAGAAGGTTAATTAATGGTTATGATTCCCTGCGGAATGAAAAGCAACTAGATTATCAATGGAGTCAATTATAAAAGTCACAGTCAAAGACAATCAATTAGCCATTCTATAAAATACAAAACCAGGATTTCTAGCAATATCGAATTCAAGTTATTGTAAGGGACTGCATCTAATAACATTGAGTCAATGATTATGTGAACAACCCACCGGATATTGTTAAGAACAGAGCGGAAAGTAATATTCTAAGCATTTTGTAAAGAATAAAATGTTGATTCTTCAGTATGGTGACAAATATATAACGTTTCTGTCTTTTCAGATAAGACGATTCTTTTGATCTTCCAAAAGTTTATCAGTCAATCGAACGAGACCGAATTTAAGAACTTTGATCAGATAATGAATATCCTTTTAACTAAAATGATGAATACTAGTTTGATTCCATTCAAAGTTCTTTGCAAATTTCTTACGCTTAAGAAATGTTTCACAGTTTTTGAAGATAGTTCACTTATGTATAATATAATATTTCCATAATAAAAAGAATAAAAAGATAAGATTTCCAATTCTGCCTTAAAGGGATATACAGTGACTTTTTTTTCAGACTAACTTGTCTCAGAAATCATATTGGTATATAACTACAGTATAGTGGTTAAATAGGTCTCTGTATGTCCCTTTTAATGATGTCCTCTCTTTGCAGTCATAGATTAAAGATACGTTAGCAATTGAAATCAATCAGCAGGCACTACAAACTAACAAAACTATTATTCTTATATATATATATATTGACAGAAGTGATGAAATATAACAAAATACGACTAACTCTTCTCTATACTTTAAGCTGAACACAATAAAAAGAGTTGTTAGTATGAAGACAAGCTCTAAATATAAAGATAATGAATAATTCCTGTTTATTGCCTTTATTATATTTGGTTTTTAGGGAAATAATTTGTGCTGCAAACTTGCATCTTTTACGCCGTATTTCGAACTGTTTCCAGCAACTTCCACACCGGCTGGGTCTGTAGCGGCGAAGCCACTACTCTTCTAGTATTTAATAAGTACTCGGGTACTATCTCATCAGGAAGTCGATTCCAGATGGAGGCTGCTCTATAGTTTATAAATCCTTGTATAACTGAACTATACAAGGATTTACACACATTTACTGCATCATCGTAGGTAGTTTCATTGTTTAAAATAAGAATACATGAATTACTTGTGATATCATAGTAGAATGGTAGAGCATTTGGAGCAGAACTTCCACATTTACCTTCTAAAAATAGTACAATGTTACATATAACTGAAACGAAATGTTGCAAACTTTTATTTTGGTCAGTCTAGCCGGCAAGAAATAGTATTAGTTTCTTACCGTTTATAGAAGTTTATAGAATAGAAGAATAGATAGTTTATAGAAGTATTAGAAAAAAACACACACAATTTGTATTTTATAGGATAAATTTAGTTTTTTATATTTAAAAGAATCTTCTCAGCTTGAATGCTATCTTTTAATTAACATACATCATATCTTACACACTACAAACCCGCATAAAGCAAAACCAGGTAACCTCAAACCGAATTAAAAGTATTAAACCCACCAACTTATCAGCTGGATCATCATATTGACATACATAATAAGCTCGTCCATTTGCGGGTTGAGTATACCAGTCACCTCGATCTCTTATAATGGTACAAGAACCGTGTTGTTTGGCGTCGGGACCTTAAATATAATAAATTAGTGATGTTCAAATTGTAGATCCTTTTAATATTTGTTAATAACTTTAAAAATATAGATAAATGCTTATATTTAGCGGAAACATTGGTTATCAACTAGGTAACGTATGTGAAATGTTGCAAAAAGCATGAAAGATGAAAATAATTCAAGGAAGCAGTGGTGTTGTCGTACAACGAGATTTAACCGATATTTTACACAGCTAACAATCAGCAAACTAACAGTGAACTTGTCTATTTAGTAGTTGTAAGTGTGACGTCACTTGACAGTTAGGCCTGTATGAGTAAGCAGGCTGGTCAAAAGTTTATGTGATTAGAGATCGGCAGACTAAACCATTCAGCAACCGTAGACGGTGGCTTTCTTGCTTTCTTTCATTTATTCTTTACTTTGTGTATATGTTAAAGTATCTTAATAAACCTCTTATAGTTTCCTTATTATTAGTATTAACGGGTTGGGAGGCAGTGTTGATCAAGCTGTTCCTTAGTATTTTCAGTAAGCAAACTTACTAAGAAAGTTTGAATATGAAGTAGTAGTAGGATAGTCCCATCTATACTTTATCGTGAGATTTTCTTCATTGTAACCAATCCACAATGGATACTGGATACCCGTAAAAAAAAGGATCATCGATTGTTGCTGAAAACTATGATAAAACAAAAAAGCTTGTGTTACTAACAAAATTCAGAATCTATATTATCTGGTTTAACTTAACAAAAAATAACTTAACAAAATTAAGTTTCGAACTTTCAATAGATCTTTCCCGTAACTCACAAATGCATTGTCTATAGTAACCAAATGAGCCTGATCATTATTACATTCGCGAGCCGCACTGTAATAATCTGTTTGGTGAGTGGAAACCTAGAATTATAGATAAATTGTCTATTTAAGAATTGTGAATACCTTGTAACTTTTTCCGTCCATCGAGCCTTTAAAGTAGCCGGGAGCATTGCAAGTAGCTTCAACTGTAAATATATTATATGACCTTGTTATCAATATTAAGGTTCTAATTACATATTCATTTGTACTACAAAGCAATAGCTTTTGAAATGTTTTTTAACTTTTCAAAATGGTAAAGTAACTTTTCAACTAATTAATGTTTTGAAATTTTCTAGCTAACCAAAAATTGAATTGTGCACAAAACAAACTAACCTGTGTTAACCAAAGCTTTAGGAAAAGAATAAACATCATTTTCAAATCTGATTTTATTCTTTCCTTACATTTAGTCTTTTATACTTCAATTCTTCGTCACTGATATCACCTGTACAATTGATAAGAATAACACTTTTGTTAGTCTGTAGCCTTTTACAGCGGCTGCGCTGCTTGATCAAAAGATGGAGGAAAAATAAAACGAGGGAGCACAAATAGGTGATCTCAGAAAGTTTTCTAGCTTCAGATCCTATTTGTTGCCTTCTCCAAATTCTCCAAAGGAACACCATCCCAAGTAGAATCTGACGAAATTGGATCAATTTTTACATTTTCTAAAAGAATACAGTATTGTCTGGATAACACTTCCCACGGTCTATACAGCATGAAAATGTCAAGCTTTTGATCGGTAATTCTCCGTTAAAAGAGCATTTAACTATGTGAAAACCAATAAAAATAACGATGTAGCTTGGTATAAAAGCAAGTTCCCTAGAAAGCTATCCAAGTCAACAACGATGTTCTTTAGAATTCTCTGCCTGGCCCTTGTGGGCACAGCCGTCTTTGCTGCCCCCGCTGCAACTGAGAAGAAAGCAAAATTACAGGCTGAAGAAGCTTTTTTGAAGCTGCCGGATCCATTCAAGGGTGAGTTTGACCTAAACGAATGATACTACGTTTAGCGGTATTGCAATCGTTGTTCATACAAGGAAATTGAAATGTTGCAGCTACTCTTTTCCAATTGCTAATAATAAACCCGAGCATCGTCTTTGTTCCAGTACTATCCGCCCATACTCTCATCCGTGCCTTCTACGATCTTCCAAAAGAAAAACAAGATGCCGTAGAGAAAGCAGCCAAATCAAAGGATATCAAGGATGTGAGTGAACAAACTGTGTAGTCGGGTCAAGCCTTACATTTTGAATCTCAAAAACTTACTAACTAAAAGATTCAAATGAAAACAAGCGCTTTCAGGAAAGAAAGAACCTCAAACGCGATAAAATACTTCGAATAGGGAACATATTTAAATCGTTCTTTCTTTAGTTGAACGAAGTTCTTGCCAAAGAGGCTCCTAAACTGGCCAAGATAGTTACTGATATGCAGAAGAAGTTTGGAGAAGGATACAAGAACCACAAATCCGAAAATGTTAAGAAATTCGCAGCCAAGGTGGGCTTATAAAAACATGGAACTTTTTGAAATTATTTCAACTTCAGAAAAGTTAGAGACCAAGTCAACAATTCGAAAGTATTAGGCATATAACTGCTTATTCTACTAAATACTCATTCCTCACGCAACCAGTATTTAACTGCTAGAGATCCGTATACTGTACATTTTACACAAAAAAACGTATAAACTGTTAATCCAGGGCTGGTAAAAGGCCGGCCGGGCCGGCCCGGGCCGATTTCCCAAAAAGTCGATCCGTGATATTCCAGCCCTGACTTAATCTAAAAAGTATTTACTAACAATAATACAACCACTAAAATTTTCATAATTCCAGTCCATCGCTCTCGGAAATGAAGCCATCAAGCAAGTCATTTTGAGAAACAAGAACTTCAAGAATGTCAACAAGGTAAGGATATTACAATGTTAGAGAATATGATGATTTTGATATATACGTAAACCTCAGCTAAAATGGTTAAAAGTGCCTCAATAATCTCAAATTTGGTTAATTTAGGGCACCCAAAGTCTATCAAAGGAATGGAAGAAATTGACCGATTCAGAGAAAGCCGATTTCGGAAAGCAGTGGCCAGAAATTTCAAAGCTTTATCAACGTGAGCAGACCTTAACAGAGTTAAAAGTTTTTGCTAACAACGATTAGACAGATTCTTTCAAATAACAATTAGAATGAATGTAAAAAATTTGAAACTTAGTTCATTGGATGTCCGAAATAGAAAAATTTTCTTTTAGTATTATGATTCAAATTCAATAATAAACCTTAAAAGCTTTCTTCATTCTAGAATGGGCCGATCACCCAGAACGTCATCGTTCCAACTCGAAGGATTCAGCCAGCACCGCTATTGAGAGACTACCCAAGAGACTTTTGGTGAGTTATCATCATGGGCTAGGATCTTTTATCATATGTCTCTGCAAATCAATCTCTGCTGAATCTGCACCGTATTTGACTATCATCTCATTTGTGTGTCAATAGCTTTTCCCTATTAAAATAAGTAAGTTATTTGTTCCAGACCAAGGAGCACGTTGATGTTATCGAATCTTTCGCCAAACTCTCAACTGAGAAGAAGGTTGCCATGGCCGCTGCTGTAAGAGGACAGAAAAACCTAGATAAGGTTAGCTCCATAAGTTTTGTGGTTTCCTTCCGATTTGGTTAATCTACACACTTTATTCATTTTTCTTTCTCTTTTCGAGACAGTCTGGTTGACTCTTCCATTCTTAAAATTTCGCAGAAGTTTTGAAAGAGAATAATATTTGACTATATATGTAAAGGATCATTTGTTTTTTGTTAGCCAAATTAGTTTACATAAACATATTTCAGTCTGTAAAGGCCATTGCTACTGTCGATGAGGGTCTCAGCAAGAAAGTCGCTAAAGGAATCGAAGCCGATAAGGCCAGAATTGCTAAATTAGAGGGAAACTCAAAGAAATTGGCAGCCCAGGTAATAATAAGTGAAAGAAGTTTTTTGGTTACTTAACTTTGATCATACTTGTGAAGAGGATGTGAGATGTGATAAGAATTAGTTTACTAACTTGACTATCTAAATAGTCTACGTATTTCAATATAGGATTGCAAAGGGTCATAAATACAATAAGGTATGGATAAACAGAGTTCTCGCATGCAACTACACATGTCTATTACAGCACCAGTAAGGATACCTGGGCTAGGAAAAGGCCGGCCCGTTTCCCAAGTTTTCGCCCCATCCCGCAAATTCCCAGACATGAAGGAAGGACACCTTGTTTTCAGATAATCGACAGCTACAACGACGATCTTCTTAAAGTTTTGAGCAACGAGGCTGCTTTTGGAAACAATGGAGTTAACGAGAAACTTCAGGTAATACGAGTACAATCGTTTTAGCCTAGATTTGATACTTTAGAAATCCTTTGTCAAGCTGACTGACGAGGAAAAGAAGCAGTTCCGTGGTGTATTCAAGGTTATCTACGAACATTTTGTCAAAGGTAAGTGAAACCAAAAGCCAATTGAACGAGAAATATGAACAAAGAAAAGATTATGTTAGATAATGCATGAACAAGTTTTCACTGGCTGAAACTTTTCAAATTTGGATAACGTTAGATCATTTCAGCTAGCAAGAACAACGCTTAAGCTGACGACAAGAAGGTTTCCAAGAAAAACTAGAACACATCTCCTATTTTAAATAAATTATTTGTAATATGTTTGTTTTAAGATTTATAGGAATGTTTTAAAACTTTTCTGTGGAGTAAACTATATTCCGGAAGACATTACTGAACGACTTGAGTATCTTGAAAGTATAAGCTGTAGTATACTGATAGATGGGGTTTAAGTTTTAAGTTTGTTTTAATATTGCAAAACATTTGCCTAATGTACCTTTCAGTTACTAAACACTAAAAGCAAAATAACATTTCCATTCAATTCAAACTTTCAAATTCAATTCATCCAAATATCGAACCAACAATTTAAAGACATACGTGTAGTAACCCCTTCTTCTCATACTGATCTACTATTTTTGGTAGCTTCACTTAAGCTACTAATTCTGTGCTTACTATAACAGAAGCTTCTTGTTCCGTTCCAAGTTCGTGTCTCCAGGAGAGAAGGAGAGAGGAGAGAGAATCAATTCCCTTTGACTCGATCTCCTCTAAAACGGTAATAGCGACTCATAAGAATATACTGCGGATATATCTGCTTGCCTGTTCAGAATGTATTCTAGTAAACGTTATCTGAGTGCACGAAACTCGCAAAACGTACTCAAAGGAAATTACTTACAACGAGAGCTTGCGGTTTCAACAATTAATGAAACAATTCGGCTATCTAGGATCTTCAAATAAGTTATAATTTAACCATTTTTATTTTAATATGTTGAAAACATTCATATTTCACATTTATTCAAAATACATTAGTTACATTGGGAAGTATATTATGAACATATCATAGGTAGTACCTAGTTTGTGGCTGACATAGCTGAAATTGTCAAAATAGAGGTATAATTAGTGAACAATAGCATAATCGTTGAGAGCATTAACTCTTATTATCATGGATACTACAGTCTATATCTGACGAAATGATCTATATATAACATAAATAATCTTACCTCTATTACAGAATGCATATGCATTTAGACTGTTACAATCCGCGTAAGATCATTTTCCAGTTGGAAAATTCACAACTACACATTGCCGTAGCCAGGCTGGTAATCTAGAACTACAATATTGGGTTAGCTTAACATAACTAGACTACTTATTTACTTCCTAAATATTAATCCGAGCTAATTTATTCGAAAACCACCTTTAGTTATTGAATAAACCCCTATAAAAGCTAGAAACAATGAGTTATTTTGAAACATTGCAAATTAGTATATTTTTTAAACAGAGCGACTCACTGAAGTTGGTATAAGCTCCTTTTAGAAGTTTAGTTCCATCTGTCCACATATAACTGCCATCTTGGGCAACACACAGTCCAATAAAGGCCTGTGCCGTCCCGATGCCGAAACATTCCCAGCAGAATTTTTGAAGGAGAAAGTCGTTTTCCTAATTATAATCAAAAACTCTAATTTAGACGAGTAAACGAACATCTTGCGATTGAATCTTGGCCAAGTGTCCTCCAAATGTACGGCATTGATTCTCAGAATAGGCCTGGTTCTGTTTTACGTTATC
>JAQGAV010004519.1:0-10173 GCA_034691345.1 Phasmarhabditis papillosa | reverse complement strand
GACGATTTCAATGGACATTTTGAATGTGGCAAAAATGGAGAAAAAATTTGTATTGATGGATTCAGAGGGAAAAATTGTACAGGTAAATACAATAATAAAAGAGGACTTAACTGCATTTGAAAGTTGGGCACGTAAGATCGTTTTATATATTGTTTCGTTTCGGACTCAGTCGGGAATTTTTAAAACATGTTCCTAGCTCGAATTTAGAGATATCCAGAAAATAACTAATTTGCTTTCTCAAAGATTCTTTTGAAACATTTAAACTACACTATACATATAAACAAAACTTACCGAACAAGAAGAGAAAATAGTAAAAAATATAAAACAAAGTAGAGCCGACCGACTAGTAGAAAACATATTTGAATAATGACTTTATTTTAAATAACAATTATATTTTATTTCTTATATTCGTTTCCCAGATCTATCATTTCGGAACTGCTTCCCATGTGTTTGTGTTTTTAACACTTCTATGGTAAGTCCAAGCCGGTTTACATATAATTAACCGACCTTTAAAGCCGTGAAGTAACACCTGTAACCTTGTATGAGAACGGGGTTCCTAAATATGAGAGGTCTGTCTGCACGATTTTAATTTTTTCTCAAACCTAATTCCTGCAAATACGAACCCAGGTTCGAATACAGTCAATGGCCAAAAGGACAACTCGTAACTTTGATGTATACGGTGGTGTCCATAATATAACTAGCTTATACGATGCATCTGTTTTATCGGATCTTTAGTTTGAAGTAACGTTTTACTTGTTTTATATAATGTAGAACTTTTTTTCATATATACAAATACAATTCAATGTTATTAGAAGACTTTTAAATTTGATTCACAAGCTATATATTCTCACTCAACATCGACGGTTAAAGCGTAAGTAATGACATAGTGTGAAATGACACCTAAACGATAGCTGAGAACTGAATCTAGAATCTGGTCTTTTAGAAACTTACATTGATGATAGCTAGAAGGTAAAAACACTATATTTGTAGAACAAACTTTTTCATTTGATTCAATAATAGAATAAGTATAATTGTCTTTGAATTCTGTGTCATTTATAAATATAATTACCAAGTGTAAGTTGACACCTACCTCGGCTTGAGAACTGTATTCTACAACAATATTTTAATTTGATGGAAATAAAGTGTAATTTAAATTTACTTCTTTATTGTAAACTAAAATGAATAGTTGATTGAAGACATCCTGAATAATGAACATTTGTGGTTTGAAGTAGTTGGCCTTGTACGTTTTTCTAAAGAATTTGAGATTTCACTATTTTAAGATAATAACAGAGTTCAATAGCATATATATTTTAACTTTACTTTTCTAATGTTTAACTTGTTCCATATAAAATCGTATCCTAGACGAGTACCTTCCTATAAAAAGGGAGCAGTTTGTGTTAGTTATTTCTTGCTGGTACCTATTGAAGCCCTAGCATATTTCCTGTGACTCAGATTGCCAAAGTGCAATCCACGAAATTGCACAAACTTCAGTTAAGTTGTTTGCTTTCTGCTTTGAATCGGAGAATTCAATGGCACTGACCACAATTCAAGAAAAAGAGGTGACGAATCTTCATAGACTATTTGCATAGAGTGCGAGAAAGTAAATAAATTATAAGGATAGTTTATGATTTAGATTTAATAAAGCTTTTATCGGCAAAGTGCTGTTTTTAAAAAGGTTCTGCAAAAATATACTGTAAACAATTGACAAACACTGTATATCTAATGAAATTGTTAAAGTTAACAAATAGTTTTCAAGTGGTCTTGTTGGAACTCATATAACAAGCATCTGTGAAGAACAATAATAATATTTATTCAGAATCGAGAGGTCAGTGAGATATCTTGTTCCATTGCTTCGGTTCTCTTGTTGCCCAAGAATGATAATACATGTGACCTAAGTAGTACAATATTAGGAAGGTATCTGAGAAAGAGTAAATTATTTTCAAATTTATTTTCGTACAAGGAGCAACTTGATAATGCTACAGCCAAACATTTCAGATGTTCGCTGGTCCTCACCAATATAATTCAACGTTATAAAAATCACGATGTTTAACATTGTTTATAG
This sequence comes from Phasmarhabditis papillosa, assembly GCA_034691345.1. Taxonomy (NCBI): domain Eukaryota; kingdom Metazoa; phylum Nematoda; class Chromadorea; order Rhabditida; family Rhabditidae; genus Pellioditis; species Pellioditis papillosa. The sequence continues at coordinate 8,111 of JAQGAV010004519.1, read as the reverse complement.
TTCCGAGCTCTTTTTTGTTTGCTCGATTGACTCATCGTTACCTCAGTGGCCCATTATCATCATGAAATGTACATTACCAATGGCACCGCCTAGAGTCTACAAAAAGTTTTCACAAATAAAACTTAGCTTCGGACTTTTGTCTGCAGTCTCTTCTTATTTCATCTACTCTCTACCTACAATCTAACTGAATACTACTTGAAAACTCCTGTAAACAGAGTTTATCTTATACAATCTGCGTTTCTTATAACCTAAGACTATCTTAACTCGGTCTAAAAAGTATAAAAGGAATCTAGAATGACGAAAAGAACATAATTGCACTGCAGTTGCAACTATTCACTAATAAGACTAAACAAATGAATTCATCTCTGTAAGTTCTGCTAAACTCTATTTCCAATAAGTTGTTTCTCTTCCTGGCATAATCTCCCATTATTAAACAATTGTGTTATAGATGGAGGCGAATCTTAGGGAAAAACTCTTTTTATGATAACTTCAATGAATCCAATTCAGTTACATTGTAGTCCATTACCTAATTTCAGGTTCTCATTCTTCCTCGTTCTTGCTCTCCTCGCCCCAGTGCAACCGTACTATGTGAGTTCATAAATCCAATAATTCTATCAAAAAGCACAAGCAAGACACAGCTTTGATAATAAACTTTTAAAATAATGTTAATTACAATTCAGACTTACTACTATTACCCGAACAACAATAACTACAACTATAATAATAACAATAATGGTTACACCACTTATTACTATCCCTCGAACAGCAATTCATATTACAACAATGGTGAGTTGGGGGAACGTTGTTTGAAACATTCTTGCCATTTAAATTTATATATTGTTTGAAGAATTTGATAAGCAACGCTTATTAAGAAATTGAAAACAAGCTTCTTTCTATAGATATATATACTTTATTGCATATGTAATTCTAAAGTTGCTAATTTACTTATCTTTTCATTTAAGGATACAACAACAATGGTTACAACTATTATCCGAGCAATTCATACTCCAACTCTTATTCTCCTTATAGTACTTATTATTATACCTATGGAAAGAAATAATAGAAAAATTAATGTGGAATATGCTTTCTATTTATGATGTATAAAACAAATAAAGATTTTAAAAGTAGTTGTTATTAAACAATGCAATAGTAATAAGAGCAAAGCAACTGCTACAAAACTACTATAAGTGTCAAAACTGTTTTCTCATGTCAGTTCTTAGAAGCTGGTACATCTGTTTGCAAGTTCCACTGTCCCATGGGCCCTGTTTTTCTCCTGAAGTCGCCCACTGAGATAACAGATGAAGAAAAGAATGGTGGAACTTGTTCTAAATGTAGTGTTATATGTTATAAGGAGAGATTTGATGCCGCATTTTATGTTAGTTAAGATAAAGCAAATTCAAACAAGAATACAACTGTCTATACAAAGAACTTTGGGGGATAACAATAAATCATTGGCTGCAGTGGCTTCAATGTTGTTACAATTAGATGAGCCTAAAATATATTGGATTCATCATGAAATGTGAAATCGGTGAACAAAATCAAAAACTCTAGCTTCAGCTATCCCTTATCGTAAAATATTGTTTTATTCAAATGTTTCTAATCATAGATCTTGCATTACTCCCAAGCTGGTAACACTATTGACGATTCAGTTCGCTCTAGTCATTTATAAATGGATTTTGATAAAAAACCTTCATTATAATTTAAATATGATTTCTTCCATTATAAAAATATTAAAATGTGATTCCAGCCACCGAAACTCTTTTTGTTTTACCTTTCAGATAAATGAACATAGAGGTTAAAAGTTTCGAAACTTTAACACACATCTGCGTGATATGTGCCTTATTTCAGTGCTGTTTGCCCCATTTATTCCATATATATAAAAGAGCTTCAACTTGGCTAGGCACGTTTTTTAGAAATCGATTTGTTTCTGGTTTAATAAGTGTCTAAATGTTTATCTCTAGTCACTTGTTCCTTGTATATGTAGAAGCTCCAATCTTTACTTCATTATTATCATGTGTTTGAAATATTTCCATCTTTGTGATAATACATAATTTGAGTGAACAGACTTCTATTTTTTAGTGTCTCTAAAAAAATTTTCGTTTACACTTAACAATAGTTGCTTATTATGTTTAGATTTCTCTTTTTTATTCAGGCATCTTCCTAAATTGAAAATAAATAAAAAGAACAATCTAGAAATGTCAGATGAATTCTTGCTACTCTAACTTTATGAGTCAAACACAGTAATCCACGAAATTGCACAAACTTAGTTGAGTTGTATGCTTTCTTCTTTGTTTCGGAGAATTGAACGGCACTGACCACAATTTAATAAAAAGGGGTGACGAATTATAGACTGTGTACATAGAGTCTGCGAAAGTAAACAAATCAAGAACAGTGTAGGAACGGAATGAGTAATGAAACGTTTTACCTTTAGGAAAATATGAAATAATATTGGATGGTTTCAGTAGCCTCTGAGTAGACTGAGCATAGAGCTCGTGGTGGGACATATGTCCTATATCGAGATTTATCAAGAGTGAGATAGCAAAGACTTGCTCAGGTGTAGGTGCTAACAAAACTTTACGACATTTTTCAGATTGGTGATCTTAATCTTAAAGCTATATTAGCTTTTCAGACAAGTAGGTCTTGCCTATATTGCCTTCATCCCTTTATCGTATTTACTAAAGAGAATATATTGGAGGATGGACAAAAACAAAGATAAAATGGAAGCAATGTATAGAAATGAACGCCAATTGGAAAGACTTTTGGTAAAGATGTATATCTACCAACCTTCATATAAAAAGAATGGTTCACTTTTGTTTCTGAAACTTAAAAGGCACGATGTTTAACATTTTCAGAACTCATTGGTCTTTTTTATTTGTTTAAGTTAGTCATCGTTACCTCAGTAGAATGTTGTCATCATTTTCCATAGGTAAATTGTTCATACTTGTGAGAGAGTGGGACAAGCAGACAAGCCTGACCAATGGCACCGCCTAGAGTCTACATACAGTTTTACAAATAAAACTTAACTTCGGACTTTTGTCTGCAGTCTCTTCTTATTTCATCTACTCTCTACCTACAATCATACTGAATACTACTTGAAAACTCCTGTAAACAGAGTTTATCTTATACAATCTGCGTTTCTTATAACTAAGACTATCTTAACTCTGTCTAAAAAGTATAAAAGGAATCTAGAAATAAGAAAAGAACATACTTGCACTGCAGCTGCAACTAATCACTAATAAAACTATTACAATGAATTCTTCTCTGTAAGTTTTGCGGCTTGTGTATTTGCAGAAAGAACCTTTTGTACCTTTGAAAAACGAAAAACTTTACAGTCATAGTCAAGCTTTTATGCACCTGTTCATGAGAGTGAAACATTTATAAATCCTAAAGAAATGCATGTCACATTAAACATAACTATTAACTAATGCTATTGACCAACCTTGAAACGTTTCATTTACTTAATCTTTTTTTAGTCTATCTATTTTCCTCGTCTTGGCCCTTCTTGCTCCTGTGCAGGCCTATTACGTAAGTTTAATAAAACATTTGGAGTGATTTCAATATTACATATTTTCTTGTGTACTGAAAAAACATTATATTATACGTTCAGACCTACTACTACTACCCAAACAACAACAATTACAACTATAATAATAATAATGGATACACCACTTATTACTATCCCTCCAACTCATATAACTCTGGTGAGTTGAGTCAAAAAATTTCTAGAATATTTGAAAAGATAAAATTATGTTCTTACAAACGAAAACAAGATTCTGGTAGTATAATATATTACTCTTATGCCAGCAACAATGAATCTGTTCTTAGCAAAACTCCATATTTATGCACTTGTATATCATTTTTTATAAATATAGTAAACATCAGTAACAAGACAATTATTCTTAGGTTATAACAACGGGTACAATAGCTACTACTACTATCCGAGCAATTCGAACTCAAACTCGTATTACTCTCCTTACACTACTTATTATTATACTTATGGAAAGAAGTAACTTATTTAACATCGTGTTATTAAATATTGTCAGAAACAAGAAAGAAATTGAATAAAGTTTAAAAATTATAACGTTTTCTATTAATATATATAATACTCATAATACTACTCTGCATTACTAGGAGTAACAAGATTTTAAAACGTTTTATGAAAGTAACAAAGTCATTGTTACTTAATTTAACAATATGCGATCATTTGATTCCTGAATTTTGTTTTCTTTTCTTTTCGATTTAAAAGTTTCAATCTAAACAAAGTTTGTTTTTTACCTCTACGAAACGTCAAGGGGATAGAGCGGAAAAAATAGGTGCACAATCAGATAACGAAAACCGACTACCTTAAAGGATGCTGTTTGACGGAAGACCTACTAACCAAAGTTTCTATTTTAATAAGAAAGTTAGTTTTATTGTGGTTTATTGCTTTTTAGTTTATTTTTGAGCACTCCGTTAAGGTTCCATCTAGTTTGTTTTTCAGCAATCATTCAAATCGCAATGTCTTGTTAGACATTTAGTCTGACTTAAGACATAAATGTTTCCTTCCGAAGACTATAATTTATTTATTTTCTTCAGAGGACTACGTCAAACTTAACTACATTCTAATTTTATGTTCTTTAAATAACCTTTGCGAAGATGAGCAAACTGAAATTGAAATGTTTCATTAGTTTATATCATTACGCATTATATCTTTATTTAATACTTTTTAATATCTACTATCTTTTTATGGTACCAAATAATAAATATAAAGTAAAATTGAGAAACGTCGATTATTCCTGTTTGACTCAAACAAAGTAACTTAAAATCAGAAAACTTCAAAAAAATGTGATAATAGCTTACTTTCTAAAAACCAATTTACTTTGTTTATTTTCTTATCTGCGAACTCATCTTCATTTCTCCTCTCGACTCATTCAATTCGGAGAAAGTTAAAAATGAATTTACACCCACTGGCTGAAAATACGAAATAAACTAAAACAACCAAGAAAAATGAAATAAGCGCATCTTTTTAATAGTTTGTAAACAAATGAAAGTTTGACCAGTGTTGTCAAAATGACCTGCCTGTATGCGACTAAATCTAAAACCATGCCATGCCAGGTCTCTCTCTAGCATAGCAAAATTGAGAAACCCAGGCCAGGCCAGTTACTCTGCTTTTGACTCTTTCTCTTTATTGCTATAAAACGTTTTTCTATGTTAAATGCCAACTAAAACTTCTCGTCTGGATTTAGATCTGCTATTCATATTGTTACTTGACAGATCTTGTATGAATGCAGATATATTTAATTTCTTCATCCAGTAGCCCCTTTTACTAAGCAAATATCATTTTTTGTTGGTTAAAGACGGCAATTTGTCTTGCGTTTTTACCTTCATAGCGGGCAATTCCACAGCAAACCTCAGCCGTTTTGGCTAAAACAAAGCGTGTTTGAGGATACAGAATGTTAGGTTGTTTCTTGGATTCTACGATCACTTTTTTTTTCGAAAATTTCAATAATAATATATCAATTCATACACACTTTTTATTCGATAAATACTAACATAATTCAAATAACAGAGATCAGTGTTCGTTGTACGGAGGAGCCCCGCCACTGATCGTAGCTATTTCGTATGGAGCCAAGTGCGAAACGAAATAGTTCCAGCAATAACATAAGTTTAATAACATAACACTTTATAACATAACTTTAGTATACAATTGTTTTCGTATTCTATACATTTTCTACACCTCAAACTGACTATTCCATCATATTTTTATTGATTTGTTTCTACGATGTTTTGAGATATTTAACAGATTGTAACTTCTAAGATCACATAATCTCTCTTGTTTGTTTGAAATAGTGATATCCATAATTGGATTTTACTAATCCATCTTTGTTTCAAAAGTGTAAAGTTAAGAAAATAAATATTTCTTACAACTTCTACTTCTTTTTACTACAAAATTTCTCAATTTAAATTATGCCTTTTTTGCACTAGGAACTCAAAGATTCATTGAATTTTAAATCTCATTCAGGTGTTGCAGAATATTGAAAATATTGTTTTATTCATAAGACAAGTTTCTTATTCAATAAACTTAAAAAACCTAAAAGTTTTTTTTGATTCGTTCTAAGCACTTCAGCACTAAGCTAATTTACAATTAGGGATTTTGAGTACTCGAGAATTTGAAAGTCCCAACAAATTCTTTAGTCTACATGAAAAAGAAAACACTTGATAGTTTTCAAGCCGAAGTTCTTCTTGTACATATTCTGATTTTAATATATAAACTATATTTGTTCAGAATATTTTAATACAACCGAAAATATCCGCTCAGTTATAAAAACACATAATCCGTTTTATACTCCCCACGTTTTCGTACTTGCTTGTTTGCTAATACGTTTTGCAAACTAATTTGAATACGTATTTATAATTTAAATAATACACTTCGACGTTCTTGTTTAGATAGTTTTTTATTTAAAGTTACTAAACTCATTCATATTATTAAATAATCATTGGTCTTATGTTTTCCTTGTTCCATATGTCTTTTTATTCAATTCTAGCCCTTTTCTTTACGTTCACAAAGATTGCTTTTATCTAATTAATTTTCGCACATTTCCTCGGGGTTCATTGTGACCACACGTAGAAGATACTATTCACTGCATCTACCTAAGGTAAAATCAAATGACTCGCGGAAGTAGCTGTTCCAATTTTCTTTATGTTTTATTGTAACTTTTCTTACTTCTTTATTGATAATTCATTGTATATATTCTAGTTTGTCGAATTAATACAGTCATTGTCAACAGAAATAGTTCAGACTCTCCAGGTAGTCACTCTAGGGTGGCAGCACTCCGACACGATTCGATAAATTTGGGCCCGGTATGGCCCAAGAAATTCCTACCCCTGCGCTAGGCAAATATTTTGAGATTGGAGCCAGAGATGAAACTTTTATTAATGACCTAGGTCTAAATTCACCACGTTATAATTGCAGCAGACATTAATACTAACAGCTGATTGTATTTAGAAACTAAAAGTACCTTCTAATCCGACATTTAATATAAACAGCCTCGGAGGAATTCTCAGTTTCACAAAACATGTTTTCATTAAGTTTATTGTTCCTATTAATATAATAGTACAGCCTTATTTTGCTCGCATTGACTTCCTTGATTTCATTCAAAATTAAATTTCATTACAGGAATCAGCGTTGTTTTCCTTTGCCATTTTAACCAAATTCCAAATTGATTTTAAATTTCTAATCCTTTAAATCTGCTATTGTTTACGAATTCAAAGAAGATAATGATATTGGCTAGGCGAGCAAAACGCCTACAATTCACAGCGGCTGCTACTGATTACTAATGTTACATTATAATGTTTATATTGAACCTTTTAATAACAATTGATACCAAATTACTTTCCTTGACTGCCTGTTCAATACACATTATTGCATCTTCTAGTTATTTATTATAAACAAAAAGAATAGTCGGTGTCAAAAGCTACTTACCAGTATAGTATCGTGAAGAGTAGCGGGGCTAACAAATGTATTGAAATCTAGCTGTTACAATAGCTCATATAAACAATAGCTGAAAATAAAATTCATAAATTTGGTTAAGAAAAAACTAGAAGCAGCCTTTTTGTTTTTTATATTGAATTCTGCAATACTCTCATTGTTCAAATTTGAATTTGTGCATACAACTTTTCATCACCGTACCTATTATCCATAGTACCTCATTCCAAAAATCCTTCAATAGAAAAAAATTTCCCAGAATGTTCAAATACTCAGAAAACATCGTGTTCCTACGCAAAGAGTGCATTAATATGCTTACCTATGGGCATGCAAGGTTCCTTTCCCAAGGGACCATAAACCTACCCAATGCTCATGCTCATATGATGTCATTTCATAGCTATTTTTGACGAAAATATGCCAAAATCAGAAACTGCCTACGGGCTTTTGCAGAATTGTTTTGGAGCCTTCCAGAAAAACAAAATAAGCCCCTAATAAGCATTGCTAAGGCGGATATGATGCCATGCTTAAATATGTTTGCACACATCATTTCGTTTAATACTCATCATAAGTGGCCTTTGCTTTAAGTCGCCCGCCTGCAACGTGACCACACGGTCGCCTTATTCATTTCGGTCGCCATTCTCTATAA
>JAQGAV010004518.1:0-10180 GCA_034691345.1 Phasmarhabditis papillosa | reverse complement strand
TAGTATTCGTAATACCAGTCGTAATCGCTCGTATCCAGTCGTAAATTGCTGGTATCGGGTGGTATTGCTGGTATCTGGTCAACCAGAGTATATTTGTATGTTTAGCACGTACTTAATAACATATGGAAGTTTCTCTTTCCTCAGTTCCTAATCTAAAGAAGACCCTTGTAAGCGCACTTAAGTTTCACTTCTCCATCTATTTCTTTTCTTTTCGTTCGCTTTACAAGGTCATTTGGGTTCTTTCTAACATAACTATTCCAATAGTATTAGTCATCTATTGTCATGTCCAAGAGTTTACAGTCAAGTTCGGCCATTTCGAAATGTTTGTCATTTTCCAAATTTGGAGATTAAAATAGTTTCACCAATAACTTTAGTCTATTAACATTACACAACGGTTGTTTCCTTTTCTATACATTTTTCAAGAGGTGGCCGGCCCGGCCTGGGTTTCAAAATTTCAGGCCCGGCCGGTTTCCAGCTTTTTCACGAACTGAGGTGGTTATCCGGCCGGCCCGGCCTGGCCTGGGGTTTTTTTGTGCACCTCAAACTTGACTTTTCCATCATATTTTTATTCAATTATTCATTGTTTGAAATTCTTCTTGATATAGTTCTTGATATACTGCAACTTTTATTGGAGCGCGCGAAAACGCAAGTCAGTGATGCAATGTACAACACAACATCTAACGTATTTTTATGGAACAATTAATTTATATTTGTGAATATAACTATTTTGTGCGTTTTAAACTGAGCACTCAGACCTTGAAATTGCATATCGTTTGTCCTTCGACTCTAAAGTTTTGGTCATAACTGGCAGTTTACTTACAATTATCTATAGTCTGTTGCAAGAGGTTCAGCGGTGTTGAATAAAAATGACTAGATGATGCAGTTAAATAGTTTGGAGGTTTCCTCAAGAGGCGACTTTTTAACACCGCGACTCCCCGTGTTACCGCGCCGGAAGCCTAGCTCCGGCAAAAGACTTTTATATTACATATTTCTATGTAATCTTTACTTTAACAATTGACGCTTTGTTTTTTAATGCTTTCAGTGGATACAATTTTCTATAGTAACTATGTAACTGGTTTCTAACAATGTATATATGTTTATTATATATATTTTATTATATATATTTTATTATATTTATTATATTTATTTATATATATAACTTTACAACTCTTTCATTGACTTTCACTATGCTGCAAACTGGTCGTAAGCGCTGTCTATAATTACAGTCAGCTGTCACCTATTCAAGTACCAAACTATACAAGTTTGTTATTAAAATACTTATTTTACCCTTTATTTTAACAATAAAACTGATTTAAATTGGTTACAAAAAGTTTTATTAGTTAAATTTAGATTCCATAGTTTAGATCAGGAGCTAGGCTTCCAGCGTTTATTTATAAATGAATGTATAATAGGTGGATTGGGAGTATTTTCTTCAAAAGTATATTTATTATTATCTAACAACGCTGCTTTCTAGGATACTGTGTTGGAAACCTAGATATTGATCAAGACCGCTGGTATTTGTACGTATCGGGCCGTATTTGTACGTATCGGGCCGTATTTGTACGTATCGGGCCGTTTTTGTACGTATCGGGCCGTATTTGTACGATTCAGTATTCGAAATAACTAATATAATTTACCTTATAAGACGTATTTTCGTTTTTTTCTCAAAAACTAACCTTGATATACTTAAAGTATTGACTTAACTATTTTCTATTAAAACTTTTGTTATCGTTGATTCCACAAGGTCAACCATTATATTTTAAATAAAAGAAGCGATCCGAATAATATAAAATAGTCAAACAACATTACTTTATGGTTTTCTAGAAAATATACAAACGATATGCAATTTAAAGGTCTGAGTGCTCAATTTGAAAATAGTTATATTCACTAGTATTAATTAATTGTTGCGCAAAATAAGTTAAATGCGGTGTTGTACATTGCATCATTAACTATTCCGCGTTTTCGCGCTCTATTGCTCGGCCGCGTCCAATACAATTTGCAGTTCTTACCGTATACCCTTACATAAGCCTTGGCCGCCGATTAATATTTTCGCAGAAATCGTCATAACATTCGATTTCGCATGCTTTGGGTAATCATTTTCTTGTTTTCAATTGGTTCATTTCTCGACTTTGAAGCCCAGGTAACACCGTTTCTTCCATAACTATTAGTAAGCTCGATAATGTCATCTACCCATTGAGTTTGTTGTCTTATATTTCCCATATTTTTCGCTATGCTATTAGCCTACTTGTACTGTGTATGGTTAAACTTTCATAAGTAGAAAGCACCGGCTCACCGGGGACATGGATCTCTTAAAATATGCTCCTAGACTAATAGAAATACGGGGAACATAGTTACCTTATCGTTACAGAAGTGAAAATATACTTATAGCTAAACAGCTAATCTAGTCTATTAACCGGTTTACTATTGCTTTTTATTTTTGTTATTATGACTTTTATATTATATTTATACCATTTTATATAGTCTTATATTTCTTTATCTTCTAGACTGAATACCTATGGTATATAATGTTTTGTAATGACTCGCTTAAGTTGTTATAGTCTCTTTCATAAACTAGACTACATTGCGCCGGCCTCATACGATTCGCGGAGTTGCAAATTTTGCCTTCAAAAGTTCTCTCGCCCGAAGAGAGGAAAGGCATTTTCCAGCGAAATTTGAAGCAATATAGTCTAGGTTTTGAAACCGACTATAGTAGGGTTGCGTGTAGTCCGACCCAGACCGGCCTGCCACTTTTAAAAAGGGGCCTATATTTACCAAAACCTTATTCAAAACTTTCTATAGTCTATAACAAACAAAAGGCCTCAGTGCGCGGTGGTATACACATTCTTCCGCAATTGCGTCAAGACAGATTCTTGAATTCTGCTCTGTCAGTCTAGTCTTATTAAATGACTATATTTATATTTTATAAACTGCACCACCCATCTTGACCTTTTCTTTATTTTTAACACCGCTGGCAGAAAAAACTTGTTTTTTTTCTATCCGCCACCCATAGTGATAAACACATAATAGAATAGAATGATAATAAGTCGATTTGTAACATTTTCACATTAGTTTTTTACTTTCTTTTGTTTACTGTAGATCTGTATTATTTTGGACAAATGCCAAGAAGATTCTAGAAACTTTTTGTTAGTAGGGAAAATCAATGGAAAATTGGTTGATGGGAAGAAATTGGAAAAAAAGAAGAAAAAGGCGCGCGGACCGTAGGTTTGGAGACAGACTATACAGGTATCACGAGCGGGCCACATGCTGCAAAAAATGAATGTAAAATCGGTCGAACGTGGTGCGTTTTCTTCAAAAGTACATTCATTATTTATAGCACTGCGCTGGTGATACCGCGCTGGAAACCTAGTTCTTGAGATAGACTATAGCTTTGAAGAAAAGACTCGAAATCCTTAATTTTTCATTGAATTTAAATAATACCGCTGCTCTCTCAGGTACTGAGCTATAAACTGTAGCTCTTGATACATATAATAACTAGTAACTTAAAACTATCCGAATTCTGTCAAAAGATGCGCAATTTTATTTATTTTTGTAGAACTTTCGTACATTTCGTCGTTGTCGATGTCTATTTAACCATAAACATTTCTATTTTTATTTTTAACACCGCGCAGTGCACTTTTGTTTATTCCAAAAGCCATTTTAAGACAGTAAAAATAGAGTTTTTAAATCTTTTAGGAAGGGAAAGTCAGCAATTTATAATATTAAAGAACATTTAAAAAAGAGCATCTATTTTTGTATTATTTTACAGTGATATATGCTTTTTTCGGTAGAGAAACCTTTGTTGGAGGCCTCCAGGATATTTGGATTGAAAAAGTAGTTTCTTATTAAGACTATAATTATAGTCTATCTCAAGACCTAGGTTTCCCGCGCGGCGTTTATTGAATATCACTGCGCCCCGCTGGTTATTCCGCGCTGGAAATCTAGTTCTTGAGCTGGAAAACTATAAAAAGTAACAAGACACTTGTATTTAACAGGTAATTAAGCAATGTTATGGAAAACACACCGAACCTTTGCGCCCCAACAACTAAGCCTAATTTCTTGAGAAAATGTGTTATTTGGTTGCGTAATCGTCACATCTAAGACTATGTTTGTAAGCAGTAGGATTTTCAGTTACAAATCCTTATATCTAAGCCTAGTATACAAGAAAACTATGTATTGAATAATTTATGGCATTATTCCTTTGTGGCTCAAAGTTCCGGAGCGCAAATGTTGGGGCGCAAAGTTCGCATTGCCAGACGAACTACCGGTCTCATTGTCAAAAAAAAATTGTTCCACAAACTTTGGGGCCGCCCATCTCTGTTTTGATCTTTTAGTTGAAACAAACAAAAATAACTGTAAATGGTCTCATTTTACTCAATTTCGTTTCTTCTTTTTTATTTATCTGCATTTTCCAATTTTTACTTTTTAAATTGTATTCTTATATAATAATATTACAGATATTATTATTATACATAACAAGTTCTTCGATTAACCAGCTATGTTACGTCATCTAGTGGGCCTTTTGGGGCTTGTAACTGTAAGATTTAATTGTTTTATTTAACAAAATAAGATACTTTTACAGTAATAAAAAGGGGAATTGCAAACAAAAATGAGAAAAAATGCCGAAAAATAGCTGTGAAAACCGAAAATTTGAGAAACGGGCCGGCCTTTTACCAGCTCTGGGCAATTGAGAAGTATTAGTGACACCAGGAACTGAAATTCTAAACTTTTATTTCCAATAACTTAATAAATTTTAATTTTATATATTACTTTAGGTATGCTTTTCCCATTTGGAGACCTCACAATGTGGTAAAACAAAAGAATGTATTATGGTGCCTGCAGGATGCGAAGTTCGTTTAATATGAATAGTTTTGTAAATAATTTATAAAGTTTCTAATAGTTTTCATAGGCCATTTTGTTTGGTAAAAACCAGAGTTTGTTAACGGCCCGGACCGGCCTGAAACATTTAAACCCAGGCCGGGCCGGACCGGCCTGAAACATTTAAACCCAGGCCGGGCCGGGCCGGCCGGATAACCACTTCTGGTAAAAACTCTTATCTAGGTGAATGCAGAGCTAACCTCAAAAAATTGTCTATTTTCCTTTATCCTCGTATCTTCTTATTTATTAATAGTTGATTTCTAAAAGGGAATCTTCCGACCAAAAACGGCTCCTTTCTAACATTCAGTCTTCGGTTGCACGAAACATAGGATAAATAAGCTGCTGGTTTCCCAAGCCTTTTGCAGTTACGGGGAGTCGAACCCACAGCCTCAAATCCTCGGGGATTCAGAGACCGCAGATCTGACCAATATGCGTACATTAACTACACATAAGTCATAGCAAACTGTAAATATTTATATTAAATATAATTTGTATATTTTTATTTACAGGGATCTGCCTGTAGACAAGTCCTAACTTATTCTACTAAAGGAGATGATGGATGGACAGAAGTCGAATTATACACGTAGGTTTAAAAAGTAATATATAATAAATAATAATGTTAATTTAAACTAAAAGTATATAAAATTACCATTCTATGTCTCTTGGAAACTCCGGGCCTAACACCACTTTGTTGTTAGGGCGCGGACTGTAGGTTTTCACATAGACTATATAATAAGTAACTAATCGGGATATTAACAAAAATACAAATTATTTTATATTAAAAAAATTTAGTCGTTAGAACAGGATTGCAAACCGATTAAAAAGAATAATACTACAGCTTGACCAATAACTAATATGGGGCGGAGATACTGAGACTCTTCTAGGTCAAAAACCTCTAAATCTGATAATTTTACATTGTTATTGTCCGATTCAAAACGAATAGTGGAGTGTAGAAAATTATTTACAAGCCAAGCGCAATTGCGTAGAAGCAGTTTTGGCTTGAAAATTATTTTCAACACTCCGTTATTTGTTTTGATTTCGACTATACATTTACCCTGGTTGGCGAAGTGCCAATCTTTCTGCAGTCTATACTCTACTGGACAGGGTTGGCAAAAGTGCGGCCCGTACTTTTCTGAAAATTTTCTAAACCGATTAATAATGCTCCAAATTTTTCAAAATGTCGACTGTTGTAATAGTGCGACGTAGTATGGCCGAGCCGGGCCGGCCCCTGCCACCCCTCCTACTGGGACTTAATCCGCCATACAGATCCTAAAAACTTTTTAACGGATAAATCTTTTAGTAAGCCTTTTAAATGCATTTCTTACAGTACTCGTGACACTCCCAGTAATAACTATATGGCCGTTGGGCTTTCGGATGATGATGCTATGGTACACTTTATTTATTTAAACAGATCTTTAAACATTTCAATTTCGATAAAAACGTTGCATTTTCATCACTGTGAATTGTTCTCTGGGAATAACTTCAAATCATATTCATATTTTCATATTAGAGTAACAACGCAGTCAGCTGGTTACCGGCCAGGCCTGAAATTTTGAATCCCAGGCCGGGCCGGGCCGGCCGGAAAACCACCTCTGTAACAACATAACAATAGTTGGTTATAGATGTTGAACGAGCTTAGCCGCCCATATAGTTAATTCAAAAAAAAAACTGGCGCAGTGTCTTTTAAAATATTTTAAATAAACTTTTAGGGTAACGACTTTGTCTCTCACTGTATGTTCCCCGAAGGAGGCAAACCAGAGGTGCACGTGACTTATAACTTCGGAAAAAGCAATGCTCCGCCCAGTGATGCCATTGATATGGTATGTAAATAGGAATAGTGTTATGCAAATACATCATAAGCTGTAAATTCTAATTTTAAAGTTTAAAGTTTGTTTATTTGTTTTACGAAACACGAGATCACATATGTTAGGAGCGAAGAAGTGAGATGAGGGAACCATAGGAAGTGGGACTTCATAGCACAGCATCCAGGGAGTAAAGGCGGCAAATCAGAACAAATTTGCAAGAATTCTTTCTTCGGGGAGCTTTGAACCATCTACCTCAGGCTTATGAGGCGAAGCTTACCCCTGGGCCACCACGCCCACCTGGGCCTGGATTCAGAGACCGCTGCTCTAACCAATATATAATTTATATAATTATATTAAATATATAATATATTTGTTTAAGACTGGAGAAAAGGATCATATCGAGCTAATTCATGCACATTCTGATGATGCGGGATTATACTGTAATTATAGACAAAAGTCAACTAAGGTAAATATTTTTAAGGTTCTAAAATAATTTATAATTTTATTAAAATACAAATTAAATATATTTCAATTGAAGAACTTATTAATCTTCAGCGTAGCGACCAATGAAATTTGCAAAAAAGTTAGCTCAACGAGGAATCGAACAAACAACCTTTTTCTTAAGAGACAAATTTGCTAACCACTGAGCTATTGAGTATAAGAGTTTAAATATATAATATTCGCTAAACTTTAGGCCAAAAGTCAGTTTGTACCTAATCTCGACAAGGATTACACAGTGTTTTTAGCTAGAGGAAAGGCTAGAAATACAAGAGGTTAGTTTAATTTATTTTTGTTATTATTAATATAAATAAGTGTACAATTCCGATAACAAGGTGCAAAAAAAAACGCTCTTTTATCTTTTAGAACAACCTTAGTCCTTTAATATAATTTATAAATATAATATACTGTAAATGCAAGAGAGAGGCTTTGCTATAGCAAAATAAGTGGAAGTCTGTATATACCGTATAGTCTAATTCAAGATGAATAATAATAGGCTTATAGTTAACACTCTTGTGTATACAGGGTTGCGTATAGGCCTGCTACTTTTGAAAATTGGGCCCGGCCTGGCCTGGGGCTGGCCGGAGCAGGCTGCCTAGGCCGGCTTGCTTTGGTCCCTTGGTTCAACCGTAATGCAAAAATTGAAAAGAAATAAATGTTTATAGTGTTTGATGAAGGTTTTAATAAACAGTGTGACGTCACAGGCCGAAACAGGCCGGCTGGCCCGGGCCAGCCTAGCTCCGCCTCCACAAAATGTGGGCCTGGCCTGGGCCGGCCTTTTAAATACGCAGCCCTGTGTGTACATAAAATGCCTTTGCTAATAATATAAACAATAATTAAACAATATTGTTTTTGCAGCCCTCGGTATCCACTCGTTAGACCCCGCCTCGCCCGATTTCCCATTCATTTCGGATAAAAAAGTGAACATTGGTAGAATACAGAGAGCTCCATCTGAAGGACCAATTGGTGAGAATCTTATAACATAGAAGAAAATGTAAAAACATGTTAATTATAATATAATATTTATTCGATTCATATGCTTAGATCATTAGATGTTTCGTAGATGATCCAAATGTCAATTGTGGTTCCAGAGAGTTTGGTTTTCACGGGCAATTCTCATCCATTCTTAATTATATATAATGCTTAACTTCTAAATTATTTTAATTGTTAAAATTGTTAAGTTATTTTAATTAACGTGGTACCCAAAAAGGGCTCGGGTGAGAAAATTATTTCCTTTAAATTTTGTTGGTTCTTAAAAAAGTTTGTTTATTCATTTTACAAAACACAAGATGAGAGATATTTGAAGCGAATAAGTGAGACGAGGGAACCACAGGAAGTTCGACCTCTAGATTATGAGAATAAGCCCTTTACTTATATGTTTTCTAACTTTTTCTTTTAGAAACCACAAAACCAAATGAGACGTTTACCGTTGTGCCAGAAGAACCAACAACTACAATATCTACTAGTGTACCATTAGGATTAAGTAGAGCTACAAGATTATTTATTATTAAAATGCACGGTAGGTCGGAATAGGGGGCGGGGCTTATAAAATATATAAATAAAAAGATTTATTACAATCTATTTACAACAAGTTATATTGTTATTTTGCACTATACCGAATCATTTCCAAAAAAGAAGAGATTTGCTCGGGCCGAGCCAGACCGGGCGAAATTTGTTTCCAGTTTTCCATGTAACAGGGCCAGTCCTTTAAAAACTCTGTAACCATTAAATAGTCCTTTAAAACAAATTCAAAGCAACTATATCTGGTTAATTTTAGTGAAAAGAAGTTTATTAGTAAGATTTTCCGAAAAATAACTAGGCAGTCTAAGGATCCGGTTGCCTGCAGCCTTTGTAACCCAGAGTTGGTTACGGGACCGGCCCGGCCTGAATTTTTGAAACCCAGGCCGGGCCGACCGCTTAACAACCTCTGCTTTCATCGAACCGCCACTCGAATCTAAAGTTTATTTCTATTACAGGTGCTCTAATGATTTTAAGTTGGCTTTGCCTTGTTGCCGTCGCCGTATTAACTGCCAGATATTTTAAAGATAATTTCCATGAATACAGCCCTATGGGAGAGAAAATATGGTTCCTAGTTAGTTTTATAGTATATTATAGTCAGCGCCGAGAGTAATACGTAATTGCAATATTGAACGGAGAGTAGCCGCCAGATACTGGCGCGGTGCTCGCAAAAAGGGGCTCAGACGACCGGTGAATTATTTACACTCCATTATTACTCTTGACGCTGACTATGACCAATTACCCGATGGTTATAAAGAAGCTGATTTCCCGACTGTAAGAAGGGTAACTGCATTTATCTTCCTTGGAGAGAAAACAATGAAAATGAAATTGCCGTAAACCTCAATTTTCGGGAATATAACCTCCGGTTCAAAACGATATTTTCTTCCTTAAAACAATGCTTAAAAGTTTAATAATAATAAAAAGAATAATAAAAATATTAATAATAATGCATGTTAATTTCAGTTGCACCGTGGTTTTAACGTGTTGGCGGTTGTTATTATACTAATAGCAACTCTACTTATATTCTTAGCAAAAGACTGGAATTGGCAAGGACCAAATCCAAGTCATTCAACAGATCAGAACACAGGGCCAGGAAGCATACATTCATTGGTGAGTCAGAAATGTGCGAATACGACCCGCCGTAAAAATACGGTCGGATACGTGCAAATACCAGCGGTAAGCTGGGTCGCGCCGGATAAAAATGCTCGTCTCTGGTGGACCAGAGTTGTAGGGTATACAGCGAATACATGCATATTGGTCACGGCTTGCCGCGGCACGGTGTGCTCCGGATTTATAGATCACTGCTCTAACCATTTGGGCAAAGCGTTAAATCAAACAATAATCATTATGCGTACGCGCGTGCAATTTGCATTCAGCCGCGGTGTAATAAATTAATACTCCTAAATCACACGGCGCGCCAGTGTTCAAAATAGTAACGGGTCCCGCAACGAAATTTAAAATGTCCGTTCTCTGTTGCACGATTC
>JAQGAV010004517.1:0-10182 GCA_034691345.1 Phasmarhabditis papillosa | reverse complement strand
AAACAAAAGGTCCCACCCGGGTTCGAACCCTTGACCTCTCGCTCCTTAATTTTGGTCAAAATTGACCCGGCCCGGCCCACCCGGCCCGGCCTGAAATTTTGGAGGTCAGGCCGGGCCGGGCCGGCCGGATAACCAGCTCTGGTATTACCTAACAATAAGTTCATACTGTATTTGCAATAAATTTAAGAAAGTAGAGAAAAGTATAATTGAGAGTACATTATAGTCAGCGGATTGATCGCATGCAAAGGGTTACGATACGAAATGCAACTTTTTTAGAGCAATTAGAGCAAATTTAGAGCAAAAATATGCTAAATTTTCACTTTATTAGACCTTTAACTGCAAGCGATTAGACCGCCGACTATAGTAATGAAGTTACTTAAGCAGTAACCGGAATTGAAAAGCCGCTGTTGAAATGCCATGGCATTGACAACAGGGTGCAATCCCCTTTGGTTAGTGGTAATGAACCTTTTGAGACTTTAAGACGGAAGGGGACGGTACACTCCGGGTCTGCATGCTTATCAGCTACACACATCGGGTCGCAGTGAGTTGTTTATTAGTAGTTTTACCAAAATGGCACACTGGTGTAGAACTCTAGTACAAAGGACTCGAGAATGATGCTAAACGATGTATCCAAAATCATCCTGGTGTTAACAGACTATTCAGATGATCCCTCCTTTTGCGAACCCTAGAGGGCAGGTCACAACAACAAAAACAAGAAACTGGTATGTATGCTTGCATTGGATACGTAGCTAATTGAAGATATGTTAGGTAACACAAGGTTGGCTTCTGTGACTTAATAGTTAGAAGTTTGCCTAATAGTGTTCGATGGTTCCAATCCTCTGCTTTTCCTTCTTCTAACCATAAGAATTCACATCTTCACTCCAAACATCTTTTATCTCAAGTTTTGTAAAAATTTGTGGACAAACATTAAAAAGGTTTTTCCATTTCGAGAGAGCGTAAAGGTTTTGGTTTAGGCCCTGCATTGAACTTTTGCTCTCCATCACAGGACACAAACTTAAGAATAGATTAGATTGGCAGACCAAGCCAGTTAACGATGTGAATAGTATTTAGACCTAGTTGTCATGAGCATTTTAGGTTCTATCAAATTTGAGTCGTATTTTTACAGCTGCCAGTTATAAACTTGCATGTGGACAAAGTTCACTGGTCTTGACTGAAACCACATAATTTTTGACTTATTTGGGATAAATATACTTAGAGTAAAATTATGAATTTCTAGGAGTCAATATTTAGGCCAATTCTTTGTAAACGATTATTGAAGTAGAGTCATGTGGTCCCTTGAATTTCAACGATCAGCCTTATCGGTGGTTTGTTGCTGTTCTATATGTTCAATGGTCTGATAAAATTCCAAGAAAATCAGAAAACATCACATTTTGCAGTCATGGTGAAGATATGGGACAGAATACCAGCAACTTTTTAGGTACCGAGGGTTTCACTACACATTTTCCTCTTTATTCAATATTGGAGTTAAGACGGAACCTTGTGTCGTTTCTTCTCTGAAATGAACGTTGTGCCCTGTAAATATATTACGGATCAAGTCGTCAAAGTTCTATTTGCTTGCATCAGTGGATCCAGAGCCTTTTAGGCCTATATCTAACGGGGCCTAAAAGGCTCTGGCCTATGCTTGGGACGGCCATATAATTTATCTAAATTTATGGGACAATTGGAAAAGCTTTACAAGAAAACAACAGAATTATTTAAGTTGTTGTATGTAAAATACATCGCTGTGACAGAAAGCGTTGCATAAATAAACTAGGGATAATACATGGCATTCTAGCAAATGCTTCAAATAGCTAAAACTCATGTTTCTTTTAAATACTTCAATGAATCTTTTTCTCCATTTTGGTAAGGAATTCAGCAGTGAGCTAGGATCGGATAGTGGGAATGAACCACTTCAAGTCAGACTTTTTCTGGGGTTGGAGTAAAATGGGCTTGAAAAAGATCGTGAATGATGGCAGGGTTTCAATTATTTTGAAGTTACGATGGCAGCACCAAAGGAAGAAGCACCTTTATAATATATCAGAGAACGCGATGGGCTAATATATGATCCCAAACAGACACTTACTATTGACAAGCGACTAACAAAGCAGTGATCACGATTAAACCCATTTTATTTGTCCCGGTTCTCAGATAACAGCCATAACTATATGCAATATTTCTGTTTAGGTGGAAAAAGTTGATAATATAAAAGGGAAGTTATCTGCTGCTTACAATTTGAGTTCTTCGGAGAACGTTGGAGCAATCAAAGTAACAGAACAATAAAACTATGATATTATGGAAACATTGGAACGACTTCATTCACTGGATTCCTGTATAATAAACTAACAATAAGTTTTCCTCCACCACATGTTTACGAAAACTCATCCGTTAATAAGGGTCAAAACGGGTAGGAATCAAATACATATTTAAATTAGAAGGTTTATTTTACAATATGGTATATATACGCCTATCTGTTAAAACATTTCTGATAATCAATATAGATTGTAGGCTTTGAATACGATAGGACGCAATCTTTGCCTCGACGTTCTTCAATTACCAACAGTTACATCGGTAACAGTCGTCTTCGTGTAACCTAAAAAATTTCCTATATTATTAAAACGTTGAAGTACATTCATATTCACAATAAACTTCAAAGTTGATGACCATCTAGTGAGTTTAATTTTTTTAAATTTGTATTGTAAAGTTCGAACTGGATTTTATCACAATGTTTTTTGTAAAACACTTGCTGTTTACTGTTTTGAGACATTCTTGAATATGATAAAACCGAACATCTGATTCGCCCCAGGAGAGCATTTCGATATTCTTTGATGATAAACATTGTGAGCAGTGGATCCACCAATTTTGGCATCATAAGGTTGATTAGCCAAAATTTATCATAGAAACCGAATAGAGGTTCTTTCTCAAGCAATGAATCAGTAACAACGAGACCACCGGGAATTTGATAGAATATAATTGGTATTCCAGCCTGTGAATGTCTATATTGCCGGAGTCAGAAGTAAATGTATCACAAATATTTGTTTCGGGCAAAAATAAAATACCAAATTTGTGATCACCGCTTCCGAATGGCCGGATCTCATAAGAATAACCTGTTTCGCGATACACAAATTTCTTAGCCAGAAGTAACCGAGTACATTCGAATTGAATAACAGCCCTACACTTGATCACGTACCTGAACAACAAGAATGTAGAATATCTGTAGGGATTTCGCATAGTCTTTTTGCACTTGTATCGCTTGTATCTCATTCATCTTAATTTTTATTTTAACTCCACAATAGACCACAATGAACATTGACATTGCCGCCAGGATGTAATGATCTAGGACGGCCATGCTACCGCTGACGTTAAAGTTGCCCTCTTTGTCCTAAAATTTATGTTTTATAGCATTGCCACTGTGTTCTACAATTCTTGTTTTATAATGTCAATGATCATAAACACATCAATCCTGAAAAGTAAAATTCAATCAAAAATCCAGGATGTTTGATAATAATGAAATAATTTGCCACATACTAACACCTACAATTATCGCGATTACAATGTAGCCTGGTGCAGTGGCATTGATGTCATCGTAGGAATCTATCAGTTTTCGGACAACATGCTGAAATTTCTTAACTAGCTAAAAACCAAGTGTTTTGAAGTAATTGTAAGTTTATCAATTGAGAGGAACGGTCAATATCATCTTCCATTACATTTGACATTCAATTGCGGGCACAATGTCATCTTACATCAGGTATGTTATTCTTCTGGCACCACATAAATCCGCACAAAATAGTGTAAACCAAGTACGCAAAGTAGAATACGACAATACAGATTTTAGGCCAAGATTTCATCATTATAGCATAGTTTGAGTTGGGACTAAAATATTATTTCTTGCGGGAACGTCATATTTGTAGAAAACTACAAATTACCTGCAGACGGCGATGTATCGGTAGAGGAACATGAACGCAATGAATCCCAACCAGAATTCATAAATTGCACAGAAGAGACCAATGCCCATGTCCCCGTATTCTGCAGGTAGGATGGGACTGTTTGAAAAGGTTACTTGACGATGATCGTAGCCAAAGAAAACCTAGGTATTAAAATGTTGCATTTTGTGGTTTGGGGCAACTTGTAGGTGAACATTTGGCAGAAGTAGCAAAACTCAAATTGATTCAAATTAATCAGCGTAATGTTCTCGCTCTCAATTTTGGGACAATTAGGCTAAAGTAAATTAACCTCTGATTAAAGGTTGTTTAGAGTTCATCCGTCCACTTTATTTTCTCTGTGTAAAATCGTTTACTGTCGTATATATATATACAATCCGCAAGCGGATTGATTTTCATTGAATTTTGCCTCTGGTACTCACTGGATGAACAACAGCCAAAATAATAGAATACACAATCTCAATGGAAGCGAAGACCATCAGAATATATTTAAAGAATCCCATATTTGTTGAATATCGACTTATGAGATATATCAGCAATAAGTTTAAAGTTGAACCAGTAAAACAAAGAACTGTCACGATAACCGTCAGAACTCGAAACGCCATCCAAAGCTCGGTTGTATCACGAAGTACTGGATTTTTTACTTTTCTTATTGTATGATGATTATTTATATTGTATAAGTGTTCGCATAATAACAGACAATAAACACAATACTTCTCGGAAAAGATGAAAACAATATACAATATGTTTAGAACTTGTAAATATTAATTAGCGTTTCTTTTCTGCCTATGGAACAAAATATGTTGATGCAAGATAGTTTGAAATAGCATCTGTTCTTGTTTATTGCATAATAGAACATGAAAGGAACAGAAATCACAAAGCAAAACTGTTACAATTGTTTGCCTATATATAGAAGGAGGTAAAAGCAGTAGGCCACCGTAAGCTGGATAACCTAAAATTGTGGTAGACGGAATTATTTATTTAAAGCGCTTTGTAGGTATTATTTGAATAGCCAAGAAATGTGTTTTAATGCCGGCCTGGTACCAAACACGTTGAATAGTGAACGTTAAAGATTCAAATGCATCTCTTAAACATATGGTGCCAGCAATAAGAGTCAATTTTTCATAGTTTGAATAATATAATAGTGCTTTAGTCAGCTGCCTACGGAAATCATTGCCAATTTGCAAGAATTTTAGAAATCAAGCAGATTTTACTACGCCAAGCCGGTCTCATGAATGAACACAAGGGTATAGTAATAGGTAAAAAGCATGGAAAAGTTAACCTCTCCAGTGTGCCATCAGCAACAGATTCATGAAAATGCTGGTTTGAACTGCCAAAGTAGGACACTAGAAACTGTAGCTAAACACCAAAAATAAAAGCTTTATTTGTGAAAGAAGTTGTAGCTGTGGAAAAGGAAAATACTATCTGGGTACTTAGTCCATAACAATAGGAAGACTGCAGTGCGTGGTGTTGTGTAAAGTTTGGAAAATCGTTGGTTCTGCGGCAAAATTGGAAAACCATTATATGGTCAGATGCCCAATTTTCTGCCTGATGTCAGAAAAATATTATTCTACTAGTTTTATTTTGTATCATATTAAGAAAAGGATAAATACGCAATTACGGAAGCCTACGTATACCACCGAGCTATGCGGTCTTTTGTTTGTTATAGACTATACACATTTCAGTTTCTAAAAGTTCAGGATCAAGAAAAAAACTAGACTAATTTGGCTAAACGGACAATAGTAGTTGTACCCTATAAGAAATAAAAGATCATGCCGCTATCAATAATTGTCTTATTGCAGTAATGATTAAGTTAAACAGAACATATATGAAATAATTAATTGAAGTATCAGGACAACACTATTCCCTCAGACGAAGAATGGTAACAGGTGTCGAAACACGATTATTTTTTGTAATAATTATGAAAACAACGAGAAATTGAAGAATCGATACTACATTTTTTTAGAAACAGATTTAATTAGGGTAAAGTTAAGTACATTCAAACGACTAATGTCCTACTTACAAATCGATAATTATATAATTCAATTTACTCGGACAAACACATTATCTTATGTATCTTCTATGCTTCTTATATGTTGATATTTGTCATTGAAGTCTAAGCTTGTGGATTGTTTACAGCATGAGGGAACGATAGAGAGATATCCGAAACGCTAACTTTCTGCTTACCTGAAAATGAATATTCATTCAAAATTGTAGAGACTTTCGTATTGTTCGTCCGTTTTTCTGAATTATGAAAAACTATTAAAACAACTCACTACCCACAAGTTATGTAGATCATCTGCTTATTGAAAGCTAATGCTGACAATTTTGGAAAAAAATAAAGCCCGTTTCTTTTACCTGCGAAGATTCTCAGTAGTGGCCTGCGATACTCCCTGATTATGAGCATTGTGAACAAAGGATCCAAAACTTTAGGTATCACCAAAAGAATTAGCCAGAATTTCATGACGGGTCCGAGGATAGGCTCTTTTTCTACTAGAGATTCAGTTACAACAATGCCAGTGGGGATTTGATAGAGGATTATAGGAACTCCAGCCTATAACTATAGGTGTTCCTTGATTTTTAGTTTTGAAATATCCAGAATATTATACTGTTGTAAGATCTTTTTTTGAAAACGGTACTTGTCATATGCTTCGCGCTAGGAAGACTGAATGTTATAATGGTCGCCTCTGCTCATGGTCAGAACTATTAAGAATGACAGGCCGCAACCCTGCGCCGAAGAAATCTAGAGTTAGTGTGTGATATGTACAATAACATGAAAAAGATTCAAAACCCTTTTCAAAACATAGGTTGTTAATTTATTTGAAATTGATTAAGACCATTTAGGGAAGATAACTATATGTACCTGTACAAGTAGTGTATAGAATATCTGTAGCGATATAGTATGGTCTTTTGCGACTTGTTCTTTCTGCATATCGAGTATATTTTTACGAATTTTAAGACCGCAATATAGGACGATGTTCATCGATAAAGTAGCGAGAATGTAGTGATCCAGAACAGCGAGGGTGCTGCTAGGGTTGAAATTGTTGTCTTTGTCCTATAAGCATTTGTATATATGGGGGTCTCGACTGGTTCGCGAACGAGCCGATGCTAATTGTGAGCTCGTTTAGACCAGTCCAGTCAATGGGCACCGGGGCCGTTTTCAATGCCAGATTTTGCGAACAAGTCCAGACGGACTGTTTTAATCGAAGTGCGCACAGTTTGAATAAACAGATCAGCCCCTTTTGTAATGTACCGCCAAGTTAAAATGCAATTGGATTATGACACAATGCGCCTCGGTATGGTATTTCCTACTTCCATTGCAATAGCTAGGTAGTCAATGACAGAGCAGTAGTAGCCAACGAATAATTTGGAAGAGATGAATTGTTCAGCGCTATTTATTTAATGTTTACAATACACAAGACAAAATAAGTTTAATGAAACCGCCACCCGACCAAAAGATATCATGTTAATTTATAATTTTGATCTGCTACTAAATTCGCCGAAACGTTTGCACTCATAATGTGTTGAACCATTCCGTGCCGCATTTTATTAGATACATTGGAATACGGTTGGGGTATTACGGTTAAAATAAGAATATTTCATACGTTCAACAGATTTCTACTCACAATTGTAGCAAGTACAATGTAGCCAGGAACAGTAGCATTAACATTTCCAAAGCATTCTTCCATTAGTTTTCTTTCAATATGCTAGAAAAAATACTTAGTTTTTGGCAAATTGACTTTCTGTTCTTGAAGTTATTTTTGCTTATTATTTTAAAACAACTTCTCTTCTGTGATACCCACCTGAGGTATGTTGTTTTTTCGGCACCACAAAAATCCACATATAATGCTATAAGCAATATGTGCAAAATAGAATACAACAACAAAAATCTTTGGACATAGGTTGCTTTTTATGGTGAACGACCAGTTGGATCTGAAAGATTGTGCCAATCTAGAAGATTTGAAAGCAAATTTTCATCAATTTTACTATTTTTGACGCACTAGCCTAAAAACACAAAACATTTTTACGAAACGCCATGGCCAAATTCCAAAGGTTGGTAAGTAACCTTAATGATACCTGCAGAGTGTGATATATTTATAGAGAAACATAACCACAATGAATCCCATCCAGACTTCGTAAATTGCACAGAAAAGGCCTATGCCCATATCACCATACTCAGGCGGTAATATGGGACTATTTGCGAACGTCACTTGACGATGATCGTAGGCAAAGAAAACCTAAGTATGGAACATTTACCGCTATTTCATTAAGTAAATGTTCTCTCTTCATATTGCTAACTTTCCATAACTTAATTTAAAAATACTCTCCCCATTTCTCCCTTAACAACAGAACTAAAATATAAAAACATCAATCTTACAATTCGTTCTCAGAGTGTCAAATGCAGTGGCCTCGTAGAATAGTGCAGACTCAGATTTTACAATAGTATTAAGTATAATTTTAAAATTTAAATTCTTCTTGCACTTAAATGTCCCAATCACTAAATTTTCCAACTTACTGGCTGTACAACTGCCAAAACCAACGCGTAAACCAGCTCAATTGCGGAAAAAGTCATCAGAAGATACTTAAAAGTTCCCATTTTAGTTGAATAACGACTGATCAATACAATCAACAGAAGGTTCAGCCCTGCTCCGGAACCACACAGAATCGAGACAACAACGGTTATCACAGGATAAGCCATTACCGGAAACTGCTATAGTATCACTCTAAATTGCTGTTTAGGCTAAGAAATATATGTTAAAGTTATAATCAATAATCGAAACTAGAGGTAGCAAGTTGTTTATGTGTAAACAATAGTTAAAACAGTCTGGCATGGCAAGTACTGCTAGCCTAAGACTAAGCCATAGAAATGCAACCGTTACACCCGGAAGAAATTTTATTTACGGAAACTAGGGGCGAGAACATGAAGAGTGGAGAAATTCCCATACCCGAGGACAAATACTGTTGGACTACCAGATTTCTAATGGGGTAAACAGCTAAGTATATGTGCCAAACGAGATAAACACGAGAACGATCTCTATATAATTAAGACTATATTTTAAAACAGGAAGCTAAGTACTGAGTGAATGAGAAGAATGTGATTGAGTTTCAATGAATGATCAAAGTTTTAGTGAACAGTTAAAATGGCCAAGCTTCACTTCACATCCAAAAAGCTAAGGAAAAAACAAGAGGAATGTTAACAAGAAAGAATTTCAGGTTGCTTTTACTTTACATTGATGTGGTACCGCAGAACCTGTTTGCTACCGGGAATGGAGGAAATATAAATGTAGGAGTTGCTTTTATATATAGTCTATCTTCAAACCTACCGTCCGCGGGGGCGTAAAATAAATTAACTGATGGCTGAGTGCTGAGGAAAATAAAGAACATTTTGAATATATTACATGTTTTATTTGCCTGTTTTATAATTTAATTTAATTTACGCGCCTACTGCCCATCCCTGCAGCGGCGCGCGGACCGTAGGTTTGGAGACAGACTATATATATATATATATATATATATATATATATAAGCTTTTATATATATAAATATTTTGATGCAAGAAAGTAACATCTATTCTTGTTTATTGCATAACGGAACATGAAAGGAACAGAAATCACACAGCTGAAAGGTTAAGATTATTTTGCCTCTTTATAGAGGCAGGTAAAAGCATCTGGCTACCGTGAGCTAGCTACCATAAAATGTTGTGGTAGACGGTATTATTTATTTGAAACGCAGGTGAAGTTATTATTTGAATTGCCAAAAAACGTTTTGAAGCCGGTAAGGTCCCAAATACGTTGAATAATGAATGTTAAAGATATTGCGTTTATGAGGAAAGTAAAACTAACAATCGAAGACAAGAAATATGAGCAAATTTTTCATAATGTGAATAATAGAATAGAGTTTTAGTAGGCTAACTACATGAATCTTTGCTAATTTGCAAGGAAACTGAAGAATCTGCAAAAAGGCGTTATTAAGCAACAAACCTATAATTGTTAACCTGTGTAGTTTGTATTTCTGATTCTGTTTTAAATTTTACTTTTTATAAATTTTAAAAATATGCTCACTATTTTTCTGATTGGTTTTTGTGGTTATATTATTTAGCCGTTTTAGAGAAAAAACGATCTCTCCTACGCACTCTACGTAAAATAATTCAAATATCATGACAAATGGTAAATTATTTCAAGAAGGAATATCATGGTTATTCATTATTTATAATTTTCCTGTCCAATATATGTTTTATTTACAA
>JAQGAV010004516.1:0-10184 GCA_034691345.1 Phasmarhabditis papillosa | reverse complement strand
ATTCTTAGGATGTAACGCCCGGCCCGGCCCGGCCTGGAATTTTGAAAACTAGGCCGGGCCGGGCCGGGCCGGCCGGATAACCACCTCTGGTTGTAACTAGCTAAAGCTCATCAAAGGAAGCGTTGTTTTTAAACGAGGATTTGAAAGTATTTTTCTGAAATATATTAAGTAAAAACTTTGAGTGATTGTGGTTAATTTTTGATGCGATTTTATTAGCAAGTGTTTGAGGTTTTGTATCTTCTATCTGTTAATCATTGAAACATTAGAACTAATAATTCCGTAACTATACATATACTTTTATTCCTGTTAATATCTGGGAAACATTGGGTTTTGTTAAGTGAATGATTTTGTTATAATCTGGTACCCTTGCATAAGCCTTGTCCGCAGACTATATCTTGTTCAATTAACCTCGGACAAAAAAACTGGCGTATAAGCAATAGTGAACGATGAAAGATTACAATTTGAATTAATTATTAGCAAAGTTGGACGTTAGTAGAATAGAAATCAAGACTAATACGGGAGTACAAACAAATTTTGCGCAGGCGGAAGAAAAATTATCATTTGTGAGGTGTATAATGAAGGAAATTTTGTTCCGTACGTAGAGTACCAGAAGATAAGGTATTAAAATGAGTACTACGCTGGTTACAGGTGGTATTATACTTGAATCCTATTAAAATGTAAAGGTAACTGGGAGAGGTACCCAAAATACTTTCTATAAATTGCAAGAAACGCAAAAGCTCACTTTTCGGTATTCTATTGGTAAAAATATAACTGTATGGAAACTTTTCCACTAAACTTATTGAAACTATACAAAACAAAACAAAATCAAATCAACCTGTAAAGTTATAGAGAACCTGTCTTCTTCTAAAGTAAACGCGGTAGGTACCTTGGCAGTAAGTATGCGCTGTGCGACATTTGGTAATAGTACGCGCTGTGTTGTGTATAATTTAATGACTATGCAATTCGACTGTTTGTTGTAAAACTTAAATAGTATTAGTAGTCGACGGACAGTACGCGGCGTCGCCGTTGAGTTTTCAATGTGTGGGGTCGAAAACAATAAAAAAGTAGAAGAATGTAAATTTAGATGTTGTTTGATTAGCCGAGCAAAGTACGTTATGCAAATGTTTCGAAGAAATACAAAGTGGAAGAAGGGCAGTAACAGTTAGTCCTTTATTTTTTCATAGGTAATTTCCAAAAGTAAAAGCATGATTATTAATAGTAAAGTACCAGAATATAATAAAATCATGCACTTAACAAAACCCAACGTTTCCCCGATATTAACAGGAATAAAGGTTTATGTATAATTACGGAATTATTAGTTCTAATGTTTCAATGATTAACAGATAGAAGATTCAAATCCTCAAACACTTGAAATCGCATCAAAATTAACTATCACAATCACTCAAAGTTTATACTTAATATATTTCAGCGTACTTTCAAATCCTCGCTTAAAAACAGCGCTTCCTTTGGGGAGCTTTAGCTAGTTACAACCAGAGGTGGTTATCCGGCCGGCCCGGTCCGGCCTAGTTTTCAAAATTCCAGGAAGGGCCGGGCCGTGCTCGCCTCAAAAATAGCAGGCCGAGCTGGGCCGGGCCGGTTCACCTGTTGCGTGATCACCGTGGGTTACATCCTAAGAATAAAACTTTAAAGAAGAACATTAAAATATTCAATGAAAAAGAGTTTGCCCGAAACGGGCTGTGATTTTTCTGAAAATGTGGAAAAAGTCAATAGTTGAATAGATTGAATATGCATATCAGCTGTATGCAAAAACGACATGATAACACCAAATGGAAATGAGACAACAAACCAACAAATGAAGGTTATTTCATAGAAAAGTTAGAAAATAGACAAATATTAGAAATAATAAAGTATAAAACAAACATAAAAGATAATTAACCGGAAATGCTGAAGGGAAACTTCGTGGTTTTTTGGAAAGAAATATTTGTAACGTAGATGAACTGTTTCAAATTTTATAAAGTGTTTCAAGTTGATTCAGTTAGTTAATTCTTCAGATTCTTTTTATCTATAAGAGTTATTTATTTTTTTAAACAAAGCTGTAAGAACAAAAGTATAAAGCCGCACTGACTTTAATGGGATCTGTCAAAATTTGCATGCTGTTTACATTTCAAATATACAAATTGGTGGCTGATCGATATCTAGTGAGAATATTGTTATTCAATTTGAATAAAATTATACCGCTACAATATTTCGATTCACATTTCTTGGTTGCCGAACAAAAACCTCTGAAGTAAGGGTGCCTTTCATAAATATTTGTTTTACATCAAGACTGAAAGTTATGAAGGAGCCGTAGCTGACCGTTCAGAAGATTCTGGTTAACTGTCCTAAATCTACCTCGAAAGAAGAACTATTATTAGTGGTTCAGGCAACTGAAAACTTTTTCTAATCTGAAAATCTACTTTTCGAAATTTTTTACAAAACTCTCTATTGATTTTTCCGCTTAAATCAGCAAACATGCCCCTTTGCCAAAGAAATTTACATATTCTTATCGTTTTCAGTGAGGCACTGAAATAGATAAGCGTTGCAAATATGCTAATCACAAAGAAAACTGTGAATATTTGGAGTTATTTTGATCATTGCATAAAAGATCATCCGACTAGTACTTTAAACTTTCTCCACAAAACTATACCAAGTGGTGCAACATTTCAAATAACTAATAACCAACGTATATTTTGTAAAATTATGGAAACACCTTTCAGACTCCTTCTAAAACAGTTAGCTGTAGTGTTGGATCATAAAGCAGAAAATGTATCTCCACATCAACATTTGATAAAACAAGTATACTCCATAATGAAATCTAACTGATTGCTCCAGACAATAGTTTCACAAAACCATAATGACAGTAGTCATACAGATAAAATTACAACAAAACCTAATTTCTAAACTAGTAATGTTCTGATTCAATGAAATAGTCAATCATCAGTTAGTCAGCAGTAATAGTCAATGTGGGTGAAATTTAGAGTATGCGAATTTGAAAGAACAACTATGCGCGCATTGACTCGATTGCGCGGTTATGTTTACACAAATTGTACGTAACGGTGGCGGCGACCACCCCAACTGGCGGTGTTGATATTTGCATCTCTCATTTTTCAATCGGTGGTGGTTTTTTGGCGATTACGAATTATGCCTATTCGCCTAGCGTAGCTGCTAGAATGGTAGCGCCGGCCGCGGCGATACAACAGTTTCGGTGAATTAACAATTGATTCGCGGCGACTACTATAAACAGTTATTAAGATAGTATATGGGTAAAGTAAAGAGTTTTTTTTCCTTAGCATAAGACTATTATTTTAATTAGTGATCAATCTTTGTTCTATAAGTTATTCCTATAATTTAATAAGTAGATTACAGTTTGTTTAGCAAGGTTACCATTAGACCAAATGAGTTGATCTAAGTGGTAAGAATGTGCATAGTTCCAGGTTATTAAACTTTTAAATTCTTATACTTTGACTGTTGTTAGACATGTTGGTCAAAATCATTAACTAAATATAATGTGGTTAGTAGTCCAGATTGAAGAATCCAAGAACGCTCATAGTGTGGCTAGTAATGACTAGTGTGATAGGACTGGAACAACTAACTAATTAAAATCCAAGAATGCTACTTTTACGCCAATGTCGACTGAACTGAACAGAGCGGGAAGACTGCTATATCCAACTCATTGCAACTTTTCAATTCCGACAGTTACGGGAGATGAGTACTGATACATAGCAACTTGTTCGTGTTAAGGTTTAATGAAAAGAAACGTTTGTTTAAAAATATTCGAAATTTCTATGAAATTACCAAATCGAAGATTCACCAGAACTATCTCATGTTACAGCCAATAAAAATCATAGAGTACTAAATTACGAAATATAAAGTAATTAAGGATTATTGATTTAAATTAGTCAACTACTTTTCGGCTCGAAATCGAGAGTCAGTCATTCGTCAAACAGTCAACGAGAGCTTTTGAGAAAACAATTGAGTGATTGCATAATCAGCAAAGAAAGAGAGCAGAACAGTTGCTAGCCAGCATTAGTCAAAATATTATTCAGGGGAGGTAACGAGAAAAATATATAAATATAAAGATATATTTTAATAATAATCATTTGGTAATACTTTAACATGATTTCATTGTTTACATAGATAGCACAGCTTGGATTTACGAATTTGAGATCAAAGAATTTGCCCCAATTGTTAAAAAATAGTTATAGGAAAGTATTTCAATTAAGCTCTATTACTAGATGAACGTTATATACCAGAGCTGGTTATCCGGCCCGGCCTGAAATTGTGGAGGTCAGGCAGGGCCGGGCCGGGCCGGTTTGTCGGATTAACATGTAATCCGGCCCGGACCGGCCTGAAATTGTGGAGGTCAGGCCGGGCCGGCCCGGACTGGGCGGATAACCACCTCTGTTATATAGTCTGTTATAAGAGCTAGTTGCCCAAAGCACTAACGTATTGAGCAGCGGTGTTAAAGGCAGCTCGAATACTAGGAAATCCCAATATTAATAAACTTATATAATAATGATCAGTAAAATTAGCTGTATTTAATGAAATTACCTTAAAAAACCCGTGTCTAGGTACCTTTAACAAAACGAATGGAAAACGGTAGATTGGAGACTTATCTTAAAAAGTAGAATCTCACCTACACCACTTTCCAGGAATCTACGCTGGTAAGCTAGCTTTTGGAGTTTAACAAAGATGAAATAGATTTTCAATATGTGCCTGGGGTGAAGTGTTAATATGCATTACACTCACCTATTACTCACGATCTTAAAAACTTCACCGCATTCAGGTAGCTTTATCCTGATCTTCTCACACCAGCTACGTTGAATATATAAATAAACACCTCAATAACCTTCCAGTTACAATATTCCAAGCCAATTTAGTATATAATAGCTTGTTATTCCCGTATAAATACTATTTCTAAAGTTATTTGGTTATATTTTGTATTCATATTCAGCCCGGTCGGTCTGTTCACACACACAAAATACCTCTCACTACCGCATATTTGCCTGCCGCAGCCGTCTTTTTAACGCCACCCGACGTTTAGCAGAAAATATTTTTATTATGCAGCCCGAGCAATTGTCGGGATTCAATGAAAGCTAGACTAGGGCTAGATGCATTGGAATTTTTTCTGGAAAGGGATTTTAGAGGGGTTTTGAAATAACGACGCAGAAGTTCCGTGTGGTAATCTACTTTCCTTACAGAGAAAAACATGAAATTTCGAATACGAAACCAGATTTTAGTGAGTTTCGGTTTTCAAATGTTGCACGAGCTTCGGAGAAGTCAGCCGTTCTTTGGACTTCTCTAGAACTGTTTTTCTTATTTTGGCTCTATATCCAATATTTTCTGGAAATCGCTGCCTGTAATTGGATATGTATAGTTTGAGGAAGTTTATCTCAATACGCAGTACATTTTGGAAGTTTTAGAAGAAGAAGGAGTTTTACAAGCCTGACTTTTCATGAAAACAGGCTTATCTTTATTCCGGTTACCATGACTATTTTCAAGGCTTCGTTTCTTCAATGTTGCAACGCTTGACTTAAGGACTGAAGTTCCTAGCTGTAATTTTTCTACAAACAAAAAAACTATCGAAACTAATAATTTTACTGCATGAATCAATTCTTTCATGATTTTGCTAAACAAGCTACCCCTCCGTCGCCCATTATGCAATCAGCAGCAAAAGACGGCTGTTGGATCAGGTGCTCAGGCAAATGAGAAATTAGATAAACGAGAGGGATCGAAACGAAAGCGCGGTAAACATCATGCAGAAGTACATGTAAAAAGAACAGTGAGTTGGGAAATTTGGCGAACATAGGATAAGATTGTCCCAACGGATGAAGATGAGTTGAAGTTATGAAATTGACGATCAAAGGGTACTAATTAGGGCGAACATCATGCAGTTTGCCTTATTTATAACAATACCATTGAACTATGGTCATCAAGTTGCTAAAAGCGAGCCTGCTTTATTACAGTTCGAAAATGTTTCAAAATCCGGATTAACAAATTACGAAAACCTACAACAATTTGCTTCCGAAACATCGCTAAAAAATCTGGATGTATTTTCCAAACCTTATTCAAAACAGATAGACTACTATATACTATATATTACTATATGGGCGAGCAACATTGCAAATACTTTAGACGATCGGTGAACCGAAAGGGTTTTAGAATGGTACCCAACAGACAATCAAAGAATTCCAGGCCGCCAACCGACACCATGGGCCGATGACCTGATAAAGCTTACCAACAACTCTAGAAGAATTGGTATAACCTGTGCCCGTAGTATAGGACCGCCGGGCAGTTTTTAGCCTGTCCGGACAACAATCCACAACTGCTCGGACAGCTAAACTCTACCCGGGCACCCACCCAGGCGTTTCCCTACTACGGCATCTAGACCACAATAGCAAGAAGTGAACAGAGCGAATATATGAAAATTAAAACACAACGTATCTATTCGATTATTGGAATAAATTACTGTATTATATTGTATTGTATTGTATATACTATATCAAAATAGAGAGTATACAAATGGTTCTAGTTGACTAAAATAAATTCTCCCAGTTGAATACCAGAAGTTATTCTTTTTGTGTATTGCATTTGGGCGCTTTGTGATATTCATGCGACTATTCATGGATGTAATTTTGCATACTCAAGTAAGGATGCTGAGCATTGCATTTAAAACATTAGACTTGAATATAAGTTATAGCCTACTTAGAGCGGCAAATCACAATTGACTACAATTGTTGTAATACTTTTCTGAATGAACGAGACTTTCCAATGGTACCTCTTACAGATACTCTCACTGCAGTATTGAAAGTAATTATATTCGTTGTTATGATTGGCATATTTTTTAAAAACTTTTGTACTGATATCATAGAATGTGCAATAACTTATAACATATTCTTATAACAGATTAATTTTCGATCTATTTCGGAATAATACTGGCGAAGAGATACTATATCGTACGCGGTGTTCAGCATATCTTCATGAGTGAAACATTTCGCATAGCCAAAATTCCCAAATGAGAAGATTGTTTTACAATTTTATTAGATAATTCTGAGAAGAACCTTGTCCCAGTTTTGCAAAATTAATAAATGGATTGAAATAGTGAAGATACAGAAAGTTTTATTTAAACTATTTAAACTAAAGTATTGAACGCTCGTCTGAACCCCTTTTGCGAGCACCGCTCCAGCGTCTGGCGGCTACTCTCCGTTAAATATTGTGCTTTGCAAGTACACGCGAGCAATTTTCCTAAGGTGCGATGTTAAAAATCCAAAAAATACGCAAGTGACACTCCATTATTACTCTCGGCGCTGACTATAATGAATCTTTAATGAACCAAAAATTATATCATTATAAGCAGTTTATTACTATTGAATGCGCTATTTATCGTTAAACGGTCGTGTTTGGTTAAATAAATTAACGCTCTGTAAACATTCCGTGTAATGAATGCTTTTGTATAAGCAGAATGGCGAAAATATGGAAGCTCGACTAAATATAGAGGGGGTCTACATACTTTAGTTATATTCATTTGGTATGGAAAAATTGGGGAAAAACGACAACTTTGTAATTTTTGGGTAATTAAGGGACTATCAGAGCTCAGAACGTGGAACAGAATTGCACAAAATATAACTATTTGGTAGGCGATTGCAAAAACTCTTAGTACAAATAGTTCTGTTTTTTGCAGATCTATTTTACCAGTTATGATCTGTCTTAGTCCCTTATTATTGAACAAAATCGCTCAGACAGATATCTGCCTTATCTGATGTTTCCTTTTGTCTTGATCCAGTTGTCAATCGGTTTACTTAACTAAACATTCTAGAACAGAAACAACTTGTTTCTCCCCATTAAAAACAAAAGACATTCCTCAGTGAAACTGCTCTAATGTGAAACTATTGTTAACTGAATTTTGAAGCTATGCTCTCATAAGAAATACTTCTATACCTGACGGGTTATTGAGATATTGCCCTCTGCTCTAACCACTAGGCTATAGTGCGGGCGAACAGCGCTCTCTGAATCCGTTAAGATCTGAGGCTGTAGGTTCGACTCCCCCTTGGTATAAGGATTGAGAAACCAGTGGCCGTAGCAGAGAAACACCCGGGTAGGTGCTTGGCAACAATCCACTATTGCTCGGGCAGCTAAAAACTCTCCGGGCTCCTATCCGGCCGTTTCTATTCTACGGCCACTGCAGCTTGCTTTACCCATGTTAGAAAGGAGCCGTCTCTGCTAGAAGATTTCGGAATTATTGGCCGAATGCTGCCTCGAAGAAATCTATTGCTATGTGATACAGGTGAAACAGGAATATAGTGATACAATTCAATCTTCGAATGTCCCAGTTATTTTTTAAGTCTGTCTTGTAATTAGTTATTGTAAAATATAGTTTATTATAAGTAGTCATAGTTTTTTGTTGCTTCAAATTAGTAAAAGGTTAACTTAGAACAAAGCTTTGTGGACATATAATGGGATTAATAACTTGTATAAAACAATTAATAAACGGTAAGCTCCTATAACAATTTCGATTTTGAGTGTTTATTTATATGTTTTTCTATCCTTCCGATCGTACGGGTGGCCGTTAATTTGACTGAAAAGTGCTGTCTCTGAATATGCAGAGAGTGTGAATTGGTTTGACCTTGCAATTAACGGCGCAGCCACTTTCGGCAACATTTTAAGGCGCAAAACTTGCATGTATGCAGGGTTACATATTTTAAGAGGGAATATTATATACTGTTTTAAATGTCCTCCGCAGTTGGAACCATGGGTTTCTCCGATCTTCTGGTAGGAATGCGTTTTGCCTTCCTACCGCTGAGATTGACCGGATGAGTGGCAAATTGTACGGTAATGGGTACAAGGCTTTATCAATTTATTGGTAAGTTTAGATACCAGTTTACCTGTTCACTTTTTTCATAACCCTACCGAATCCTAACCCTAGTAACCGGTTAGAGCGTACATCGAGAATAAAGTTATGCAACATTTTTGTTACATATTTAGACTGAAATTTCATGAGAAAAAAGTAATCAACCGTGTCGACATTCCTGCAGCTACTTGCAATAAAAATAAAGTATTCTTACAATCGGTTACCTTCGATTGACCTAAAAATATCGATGTTGCTGTTCAAAATTGATCATGGTACCATTTAAGCGGGTGTTTTGGTGATGAAACGTGGAATGGTGAAAATTTATGAAGCAACCAATCACAAAAATAATCAATTTATGTACTTCTCATTCTTTTTTTAAAACATACAATATACTCAAGAAATGTTATGAAAACAAAATGTTTCATAGTGCTTCATGTACGTGTCCGGCTTAACAAATTACATTGCTGGTTGACGGAAGAAGAATTTTACTATACTCGTTGGAAAAATTTATCACTTCCATATTTTATATAGAAATAAGCTTCTAACTGCGTTTTAAAAAACTGCATATCATCATAATCTGAATAGCAACTAAACTATCTCTCTGTATTAATATTTAACTGATTTGCTGACCAACATATATCAAACTTAGCACCAAGTTAAACAAACATCAATCAGACAACTGCTCCGATACATTTTGGACAAAGATTCATTCTTTATTGTATACTTATTTGATTGGCAATGTCTTTATAGGATTGAGGAGATTGACAATGCCTTCCAACCACAATCAGATCCTCATCCCCGAGCCTCAACCTCATTAAGAATTGAACAATAAAGCAGATTTTATTTTGTTTGGGTAGTTTAAGGTCCTCGGGAACAAAAAATCATTCTATTATATATATTTACAGCTGCCTATATCAATATCCGGAGGATGGGTTACACCAATAATTGTCTTGAGATCACAAAACTACACCATCAGTCAGGTTTTCAGCGATTTATCTTGGAATAGGAGCTGTTAAATAAAAATGATTCTATTTTTGGATTAAAACGCTATCAAACTACCATCATTCCACTTCTTTTTAGATAATACCGCTGTTTCCCAGGATTGTGCGCTGTAGACCTTGCTCTTGCAACAAACTATATAATAGAGTATTGTCTAATTCACAAGTAATACCGCCGTGTAAGCTGCGTATTTTACCTTTTTGAACACTGCACCCGCTGGCAACTTACGCGCGCGGAACCTGCAATTGCAACTTTGCCTTCATTTCGTATGTCTCGGACGAAAATTTATTTTTCCACATGCGCCAAATCTAATTTTACATGGCTATGTTACTCTTGA
>JAQGAV010004515.1:0-10184 GCA_034691345.1 Phasmarhabditis papillosa | reverse complement strand
TAACGTGTTGTTCTTATACATTAGAAAACCATGGGCTTTTATATAGTCGGATTCAAAACGAATAATGGAGTGTAGAAAATTATTTACAAGCCAAACCCAATTGCGTACAAGCAGTTTTGGCCTGAAAATTATTTTCTACATTCCATTCGTGGCTTTGAATCCGACTATATATATTAGTTCCAATCAAGTTCTTCCCAGAATCGACCGGAGTTATGATAGTGATACTATTAGAGTATGGTCTTGATTTGCCTGTTCTTAATCGTTCAATTTACGGATTTAATTACATCAACAGTTTGCTGACACAATTGGCGGCATGATTTTTGGTTTACTCGGCGAAACTAAAGCTACAGGGAGTCGAACCCACAGCATCAGATTCTCGCGGATTCAGAGACCGCTGCTGTAGCCGTAGCATAGAAACGTCCGGCTGGGTGCCGGGACAGTTTTTTGCTGCCCGAGCAGTTGTAGATTGTTGCCCGGGCAGGCCAAAAACTGCCCGGGCACCCACCCGGGCGTTTCTATGCTATGCTAGGGCCACTGGGCTGTGTTATAAATAAGTTAAACTATTTCGTTATATTTTGCTGCCAGATCAAGCTGTCCTTTCTGATTCCTTAAAAAGAAGCCTGATTCATTTGGATAAGTTTCCAACTATTCATCAATTTATAGTGATGAAGAATTTGAGTTATGTTCTGTTTTTGAGTTTCTTAATATTAACGCGGAAGGTACATCGGGAACACGCAACGCTTAAGTAGCTCATAATTATCTTTACTTTGGAAAACTAGGATATTTAGAGGTTTTTAGAACGTGTCACGTGTTTGGTACTGAAGTTATAATTAGATATACTTTCGAAACTTTGCTATCTTTTGTTTTGATCAGTATGCCAACCCGAAAGTTTTCAGGTTGAGTGCATAGCTAGTGGAGGGAACTCCCATTTTTTCAATCTTCATTAGGAAATTTCACAAGAAAATGTTTGCGTTCAGATTTTTAAAAGTATATGGAGTGAAACGGGTTGAAAGTAATGCTAATAATAAGTACGGTTCTCTCAGAACTATAGTCGGATTCAAAAGTAATACGGCCGTGTTAATAAGCAGCAGTGTTGCAATAGTTTGACTGAGTAAGGTAGAGCGAAAGCAAGTTTGTAAACTGCTGATGCGTAGAATGTCAGCAGGCACTAAGTTAAAAATAACGAAATACGCAGTATACACAGCCTCATTACTTTTGAATCTGACTATACACGGTGCTTTGTATGATTTGCGGTTTTCTAGAAGCCTTTAAACAATCTGAAGAACCCCGGTAAATTAGTTTCTTTTTCCGTTCCCATTCAAAATTAGCACATCTTTTCTTCCATTTTCTGATCTTTGAATTTTCCGTACTTTATCCTGGATGAATCCTTCTCTTCTTGAATAGCTACGTAAGTTGTTTTGGATTTTAGTGCATAAAATCTTGAATTGATCTTAAATTATTTTCAGTTTCTCGTAATTTGAAATTATAAAATGTAAAAATTGGTTATTAAATAAGATTGTAAGCTTGGATCTACGCACTCTTACAGTAAATGCGTAAAAGTGAACTTTTAATGCAAAGAAACGTTATTATTGTTTATGTGTAGCGGACAGAGCTTTATTTGTAAACCAGCATATTTATCAAGAGCACACGGCTCGCCGCGCCCTAACGCAACGGGACAGAGCAAATTCGAATAGTGAAATCTTGCGGTGTTCAATTCCTGGATTATTTCACCAAGGAATACATGTTTATTTATTTATTATTCGAAAGGCCATAGCTCGATCTGTGCGAATAAGTTTTTTCGAATGATGTGGTTCAAGCGTTCCAGTGAAAAATTAACTTTAAATTTAATATGGGAACACAGTCGTGGCCCACAATTTTCCAGTAGAAGTTCAATTTCACTCGGTAGAGCATAAACCACTGAAAACTATTTCGGCTTTCTTCCTCATATAGACCAAAAGAACTACATTTTAGTACTGTACTACATCTCCGAGCTTACAGAACACTCGTACCCTATTTAGCACAACTCCATCACAATAATATTAAGTTGGTCGGTCCGGGTACCACCATTTCAGACTAGCCATACCATACAAGCATAACATCTGTACTCCAGTGGCCGAAGTATAGAAACCCCGGGTGGGGCCCGACCAGTTGAGAAATTGTTGCCCAGGCAGGCTAAAAATTGCCCGGGTACCCACCCGGGCGTTTCTATACTACGGCCACAGGTCTTGATAACGCACCGAACCAATAAACACCGCTAACCGAGAGTATTTAATTTTAACTTTTAAATTTTAAAACTCTAAATTTGC
This sequence comes from Phasmarhabditis papillosa, assembly GCA_034691345.1. Lineage (NCBI taxonomy): Eukaryota > Metazoa > Nematoda > Chromadorea > Rhabditida > Rhabditidae > Pellioditis > Pellioditis papillosa. Next base: position 7,878 of record JAQGAV010004515.1, on the reverse strand, counting down.
ATATTTTCCAATTATTTTTACTCAAATTTCTATTTTGACAAACTTTTCTGCAACTTTGCAAATTGAAACCGAAACTAATTGTAAATCACGCTGCCCCACACATGTAGTCCTTATTATTGCTTTAAACTTTACACTTTTATATGTAATATTAATTTTATACTTCTAAATACATATTTAATACTTTATTCTTTTTAATAGTGAGTTTTCTTACTTCATTAATTTTAATATTCCAGGTAAAATGCAGAGATCCGAGATCGTTCTATCCGCCGTGCTCCTAGTCCTATGCTCCATCACGTTGGTCAAATCGCAAAACTATGATTGTAAGTTGGACTAGTGTTAAAATATATGACCCAGTCAGAATACAGTAACCCACAATAGCTCCTTAGCGTTTGAACGTGGTACAAAGTTTCTCCGGCTCCGGCCGGTGGGAAATTTCCCCAAAATTTCTGACCGCGGCCTGGTTGAAAATATTAGGTCACACCACATCGATCGTCTAAATTATTTTTGACTGAATCAGTAAATCTTGCTAAAAATGAGTAGAAAAAGATTCATTCGCAATTCATCGTGGGTGAGGAAGCTCGTGAATATAAAATGGTGCTAAGTTATTCTAGTCTTTTGCAACTATTAAGTTGAGTGGGTCAAGTGATGGGAATTTCACGGGCCGGGGCCGAAACTTTGAGAAACGGCCCGGCCCGGCCCGGCCGGCCTGTTCCCAGCCCTGAGTGGATCCGATCTTGAAGAATTCATGGGATACATTGGATTTCCGGATTTCAGATGTTGCGTTCTAAAAATGATGGAAAAAATAAAACAGAATGTTTACGGATAAAAAACTGGGCCCCGATTCTTTGAAAACTGAGTACTAATTGTTTTTATTAAACCTGGTCGGAAGCCTTTTGAATGGCAACAACACGCATTGCTTCCCTGTTTGTATAATTGAACTAAACCTCAATTGCGTAGACTTCAATTATAAGTAAAATTTTATTATTTTCACAGGGAAGTAAAGAGTGAGCATGCCGTGTTACGCATAAGGTTCAAAGCTTTAAAATCCTTTGAATGCAAAATAGTAAAATGGGGTAGCTTCTTTCAACTGCGGGAGTTTCAGCCTAGTGGTTAGAACATCGGTGTATGAATCCGTGGGGATCCGAGCTGTGGGTTCGACTCCCCGTAGCTGCATAAGACTTGGGAAACCAGCAGCTTATTTATCACATTTTTCGCGCATCCTGCACCGAAGAAATCATTTGTTTTCTGAACCAAGTACAAGGTATAGGAAAAGGTCTAAATAGTCTAATCCAAAAGTAATAACGGAGTGTTAAAAATTGAAAGCTTCGAAAAAGGCCCTGAAAATTTTCGTGGAAAGAAAATATACGCAAAATTCTTTTAAAATACGCAATATTCCTTTTGAGTGCGACTATAGAGACCTTTTTACTCTGAAAAAACCTCCTAACCATAAGTTCTTAAACTCTCTAGACCCTACAAAGTACACCGTTGGGGGTGTAGGCAACATTAGCAAACGTTTTACGGTTCGCTGCATGCATTCCAAGAAGCAATACGAATCACCTAAATATAGCTAAAGCTTAGCCAAAAGAGAAGAAAAACTGCTCATTTAACCTCTAGACACTATAAAACAGAACAAAACACATAAGCTAATCTGGAAGTCATTGGCCAGGAAGCTAAGGAGCCAGATTGAGGGGATTAGGCAAGGCCGGGAATTTCACGGGCCGTGCCGAGCCGGGGCCGAGAATTCGGTAAACGGGCCGGCCCCGCCGGCCTTTTCCCAGCCCTGCGATTAGGGTTTCCCGGATCTAGGATGGGAACTACAAAAAGGTTACTAATGGGGTATTTGTTATTCCGGATTGCAACCCCTTTGTTAGTTTTGAAACGAAAATTTGAAAAATATCTATAAACAGAGGTACTTACTCGGGATGGATTGAAAATATCGAGAGTGGGGGCAAATTATCTGGGCAGGTGTGTTCACAAGCCGGCTAGTAGTATTTTTAGAGTGTCCGGGCCCAGTCTGTAATATAATTGTACCTTCATACAGGGGTGCTAGTGAGCCGGTACTGTCTAAATAACCACGAATACCGCTTGTTAGAACTCTACTCTAGGGACTAAGCTCCACTAGCTTCAAAGTTACTAAATTACCGTTTTCAGATGAAATCAACCGACGATACCCATACGTTCAGTGGCGGTTACACGAGCTGAGTCCAGCTTCAGTATATTCGGAGGTAAATTAATACATATTAGAATAATTACCGTATTCTTTTCTTTATGACAAGTGGTAATTTAACGGGACCGGCCCATTTTATCACCAAAAGCAGCTACTACCTGTAACTACTTGTAAAAGAGAAAGTTGGAATGATTTTCAACGAAATATGATATCTCCCCATCGATGTTGGATATCATTAACGCTTGTTTACCTGTAATCACTTACAAAAACACAATCAATGAGATAAATTTAGCTACAATCTTATTAAACTTTTATTCAACCCTTTTTTTCCAGGAGCGAGCCAAGAAGAACGAATATTTTGGTCTGGAATCACCGGATTCAAAGCGAGCTAGGTATGTGGCGTTATCCTCGGACATTAGAGAGCTCCTAAAATTTGGACTTCGGCTTAGCCCGGATGCGTAGTATCCTTTTTTGAAGTCTACGGTGACATTCCTCATGGGGGGACCATGCCGGCCCGAAGTATTTTTTAGGCGTTCGGCCCATTAAAACACCCCCTGATTCTTCGATTTAAGTAAAATGCAACTTATCATGTATTTTAGTCTGAAGCGACTTGCCATCCTGAGCGCCCGTGGTTTTGGCAAGAAGTAACTGCCAACAATGTAAATTTTGTATTTCGTCTCATATTAAAATCAATCAATATTTATTTATTAGCTGAAATAAATCAGTCGTTGTTAGAAAGAAATTAAATGTTGCGTTTCTATAATAGACAATAAGCTATCAACTGTATCCTCCGCGTGGTAATCCAATCGAGTCGGTGTCTCAGTCCCCGAGTGCCGTTCGATTAGAAGACAATTTAAGGCAGACGTGGTTGTCCGGCCGAAATTTTGAAACCCAGGCCGAGCCCACCTCTGGGCCGGGGCCAAAAATTAAAATGTCGGCCCGCGCAGGGATAATTGTTATGAAACAATCTGCTGATTTAAGTGAATATTTTGATAAATAGTATCAAAACACATCAATAGGTAAATCTTGTTGCATTTTTTATTGTTATTGCCAGAAAATAGCACTGAAAACTAACTTTTTTGAAGAATATCCGCTAACAATATAAAATAGACTAGGGCCGAAAATCTGAGCATCGAGCTGGCCCGGGCCGGCCTTTTCCCAGCCCTGGTAAAACCTTCGTCGAATTACGAACATTGTTTTCCTAGCAGTTAAAATTTATATAGGTCTAAACTGCGAGCAGGGAGCGGCAAAAGTTCTGAACCTCTTACTTTCGAAACTACCCCCTGCCCGGGGAGTGTAGTCGGCAATAAAATACGATCCAACTACCTTAGATGCATAGGGACCTCAAAAACTCTTTCCGTTTATACTCTTTCGGTTTTCATGCCACTGCCTTCCAAAATACGACTCCCTAGCAAGAGAAGCTTTGGACGAGTCAAACTATTGCCGCTCCCTGACTGCGAGATAGAAAACTGATACTAATACCCACTTTGTTAGCTACGAGCTGGGCCATGTGATAATGTTGTTTCCTTAATTCGCGCAAACGAGCTCTTTCTACGTTTAGCGCCTGCTCCAACTCTAATGTGCGAACTTGCGATTCCATTTCTTCCTTTTTGGCATCGTGAAGGGATAAATGTGAAAAATCAAGTATATCTGAAAAATACGGGTACATTTGAATAGTTCTACCAAAAACCTTGTCCACTGAGTGTTGTCTGACCACTTTTTACTGTTGCCACAACCTGTGCAGTACATTGATTCACTTCCTTTGAACAAACGGAAAGCTCAGCCAATCTTTAAAAAAATAACATTAGCACATTTGGTTCATCATATCGAAAATGTTTCTGAACTTGAGATAATTTGTGACATGTAAAAATAGTCAGATAAACGTGAATAAGAGAGAAGCAGAAATCAATAGAAAACAGATCACAGCTCACTTTTGCGAATCACGATCGGCTTTCACCCGACTAGATACAAATAATTGGGCAGTGGATGCGGCGATTTCTTGTGCTGCGACTATGAGCTGTTCCAGTTTTCCTAGAAGATAATAAATTCATTTGCAAAATGACCAACATACCTTGTCCAGTAACTACCCCATCAGCAGATGCAGTAAGCACTGTTGCCGCTACACCGACCGCTTTAGCGGCTGATAACAATCCCTAAAGTTATATACTAACCATACGATGCAAGCGAGGATCATACCTCCGTCCATTGGTGGTTTCTTTTGTAAAACTCTGCTGGTGAAACCCCAGCACGACCGGCCACAACAATTTCGGCCTGCAACTCTCTGGATGCAATCACGAGTCTCATAATGGCGTTCATTAAAGTTTGGCACGATGAAAGAATTGATTCGTGAACCTCTAGTCTGTAAATAAGTCCCATTCTCTGCGCGCAGCACCGATAAAATTATATTACTTTAAGCCACTACTGTTTTCCCGTGCCTTTCTTTGTATGGCCTCGATTTGTGCAACAGCATGTTTGATAGCGTTATCCATTCGTTTCATTTCCGTTTCGAGTTCAGCACCAACAACGTCCTTAATCTAATTAGTTAGTTTGCAACAACATTCAATGCCCACCTTATCGACGTCTGTCTGGAGAGGTAAAGAGGCAACCAAAGATTCCAATAGCCTTATCTCAGCCAGCACAGCGCCATCGTTCAGATTGTTTGAAGATATTACAGATTTTCCCACGGAAAGAACTTTCTTACATTGATCATGCACACCTTGAACAGGATCCCTTGAGAATGCTATATATAAGGTTAACATACTTTCGAAATGTTGTATACTTGCAGTATATGCCCCAGAAGCGCACGATGGAACTAGCATGGTTAGGAAGTGAATGTTAGAAACAATCCCCCTAACGTCGCCTAATTGAAACGATGATACCAATGCAGTGATTTCAGATTGTATTAGATCTAAATGCAATAATTATTCACTAATGCCTAAGAAACTGGGCTATACGACGCACGAGGTGGGTAGGATATCGAAGTAGCATTCTGAAGCTCCTCTTCGGCTTTATCGAACATGGCAAGCACTGACCAACGAATATCATCTGAAAATAATTTAAGTCGTGTAGCAGAAGAAGCAGACTACAAATACCATTAAATTTGACTTCTAGCGAAAGTTTTTCATCGGCAAAATTGTCGGTAGCTCGAACCAAGGCAGATTTACTTAATGTACGTTCATGATCGACTTGCTAAAGGGCATAATGAACTCAAAGCAATAATATTTATGTCGCACCCTACGCAATTCTTCCATCTCTATATCAGCTTTGGCAAGCTGCGTCCTTAATTCATCGACTGTTGACAGATTTACGGTTGATTTAGAAAAAAGAGAACTCTTTTCTCGCTCTGCCTCTTCGAGTTTCCGCGAAATTGCTGTGCACTAAACAAAAATTATTGGAATATAAACCATTCGCGATCATCTTTCAAACGGTTCATACAAAATATCTGCAACACTACAAAATTTTAAGCAAATGCCAGAACGGAAAAAAAGTAATATGGAACGATTGAATTATAAATAGTCAGACATATGCGAAAAAGAAAATACAATAGAGGCCAACGCTATGTTAATACAAAAAATTACCTCTTCCTCCTTATCCATTTTTATTTTTTCCAGACTCTCGATATCACGCTGTAGTTTTCCTAGATTGGTTAAAGCCTGAACATTTTTTTCAAATTTTAGTCGAAATTCATACTTACAAGGACATGCTCTGATCTAAATTTATCATACGCCCCTTTTAACTTTGCAAATCGTTCCTCGGCAATGCGAGCTTTATCTGTTGCCTCTCGAACTCGAGCATCATCAGACTCTTCCCGCGAAGCATCTCGTCGGGCGATATCAGCTAGAAAATGTATATACTTAGCCAAACGTTTAAAAAAATACCATGCAAGCGATCGTTCTCTTCCTTCATTTCATCGGATTCACGTTTAGCATGTTCAAACTCGCCCTGAATCAAAATAGTTGCTTTACATGACAGCAAATCGTGCCTGCATTTGAGCCAATCTGTTTTCGTACTGCTCTATTCTGCTACGAACTTCTGTGATTAGACGCTCTTTAGCGAACCTCTCATCTTCCAGTGATCTTTGCAAGCTAAGGAGTTGCTCATCTCTATCAATTAAAAATTATATTAAGCGACGACACGCGTATTCAGATGACAATATTATGCATAGGTAAGCTACCGTAGTATGTTTATGTAAAACTAAAGCAATATTACCTCAATACGCTAGGTGTTTCCTGCAACTGCTCGATTTCTCGGTTTTCCGAAGTTGAGATATCGAGCAATGCCTCTTCAGCTACTGAAACAGAATCGTCCGGACCTTCAGAATGTAAATAAGCTCGAGGAGGTTCGTAGGAGTCCAAATCAGAAGCTTGTAGAAAATTGGGGGCGATCTAATTACCACCTTATATAAATATCGCAGGAAAAATGCAAACCGAAGGCAATGTGGGAATGGACACAAGGTACTTGAAGTACTGCAGGTTGCTAGATTCTTCATAAAATTTCTTCGTTCTCCGGAATACTTCCTAAAAAAAGGTTTTTTTACTCGCTACAAGATTTTCCCCAACTCTAAACCGGGTTCGATGACCCTCTAGAGCATCGGGTGGAATTGCACTGTGGAGTTTGAAAATCATTTTCACTAGGTAATCATAGAATTTGCTGGTGTCCAATATCACGATAATTAACGGTGCCAAAAGACACTGCCCTTGAGGAACAAGTGAACTCCAGCGTAAACAGTCCATGGTATCATAAACTACAAAAACTAAATTACTACTGTTTAAAAACACCACTAGCCTTTCGACTGCAGATTCAACAAATTGTCCATTTCATCCAACATGGAAACTGTCATCTCGAACGTATTATCCAAATCCGATTCGATAGTCTTGATTTGATTTTCACTAAGAACAAGACTACCAGGAACAACGGGGAACTAATTAAAAACAATAAGTCTACTCGGGAAATACAACAACCTTGCGATGAAAATCAAGTCTGTCCACCAGTAATTTTGCATAGATCTCATTACAAATGCCATAGCCAGACGTATTCAAATGCTTCCAAAACTGGCCTAGTTGATTTATACGAGGAATAAACCTTGAACAGAAATCAGTAAAATTATAACTGTCTGTTACGCACCGATGTGATTCTTCCGGAACTTTGCGATGGCCATCTCGAATTAGTTTATGTAAGAGATGACAAAACTTCCACGTTAGTATGGGGTTCTTCTCCAATTGAATTCGATTTACTGTGTTCCAGAAAACACTTGACGAACTAAAAACACTATGTAAAAACTGTATTAAAAATACCCCACCCTTCTTGATGCGTTCCTACAATTAGACGACGAGCATGTTTCGGTTTCAATGGCATTTCATGCTTCGTCAGTGCTTTGTGCACGGCCTCTAGCTATAAATATAATTTTATACTTGGCTTTTGAATACATGCATACGAACCTGCCCTTTAACAAATGACTCCCTATCCATCCCGCCTCGGGACATACTGAAGATAAATTCCAAAAACTCAAACACTGAAAAATTTCCTCGATAAATAATGGAAAGGTCGGCAAATTTTGATACATTAATTGTGCTAAACAACATAACCAATTGAGATGTGTCATGATCACAAGACTCTGGTTCACCAGATACGAGCAAATTTCCTACTAGGGACGAGCAACACCTGCCCTAACTTGCTGGTCCCTAGTAGGAAATTTGCTCGTCCCCACTGGG
>JAQGAV010004514.1:0-10184 GCA_034691345.1 Phasmarhabditis papillosa | reverse complement strand
AGCCGCGCTCCTTTGCAAAAACGACCGTATATCCTTGAAAGCAATACATCCGTCGACTATAGTTTTATTCAGTATTCTTTTATGTAGAATTTTGCAAAATCTATGACACTTCACACCCATTTCAGGGAATCTAGAGGGAACGTTTTAAAGGCAAATTATCTAAAAGACTTTAAAAATTGCAAACAAAGTTCTTATCAGTAAAAATGCTTGTAAAGATGTTATCATAAATATGAGTCCACCTTTTCCCTTATTTACCAATATTCAACTCTATAAAATAAATAGACGATATTAGTCTACGACCGAATTGTATCTAATTAAAGAGATGTGACTATTCCGCATCAGCGAAATTCCTCAAATTCGAACATAGTATACATCGATATCTTTAAATACTGTTTTCAGAGAGAAATTCAAAAATATCAAATGTTACAATGTGGTCAAAGATAATACAGTTAAGAAAATGTCAATACCCAGAAAATACTTCCCCCATTGACTGATTTTTCATTCGATTTTGTTAGCACCTCTTTCCTTCTTGATACCGCATGTATCCATATAATTCAAGTCCATAATTCAGTTAACCATTGCCCCGTAAAGAAGCATTCAGGCAAAATAGTTATGACCAGTTGTAGTAAAAAAATAAATGAAAACCTTGTAAGAAAAATTACAATTTATTAATTTTAATTACAACTCAATGAAAAACCCGTAATTAAGTAAACAGTGAAATACAATTCACAAACAGTTCAAATGCAAACGATTAATGAATTAATAAAGAGAGATCAGAAAAATGCTTGAAAACATATTATAGAAAAACAAAACTACATATCAATGTCATCTCTAATATTGGGCAGGGTTCTGGATTCATTGATCAAATCCATGACGGTGACTACTGCTGCTGGTTTTTCAGACCGAGGTTCGGAAGCCCCATCGACCGAGTCACCAGAGACGGAGCCAGCGTGGTGCTAAAATAGATTCATTCAACCTGGTTACAGTACAGTATAGATGCAGTTATCTATCGAATCTTATAATGGTACTGTCACATTGTCTTACATCACCGGAAAGGAAGTAGCGAAACTATTACAATTTGACTTAAACACTATCAACTACCTCATCTGAAGATATCATTAGTTCTGACTTAATCTTCTTCAGGCCGAGCATAGCTTTCTGAAATGTATGAAATATAAACAGAAATTCCTAGTACAGTTCTTTAATACGTAGATTTATATACTTATAGTCAAACTACTGCTATTCTCCGGTATAATCCTATTCAATAGTACTAATGGAGTGTTAAGAAAGAATCTCGTTGAAAATAACTCTGAAAGCTTTCCAAAAACTAAAATATTCGCAGAAGTACTTCAATATTGCCTAATCTTGAATATTGTAATAAACTAATACCAAATTTCAGCCGAATCGGTTCAGCAACAAAAAAGTTTCCGAATGACGGAGGACGGACACCATTGAACTTTAATATCTTTAGATGGTATTTCATAACTTACATCCATAACATCGGACTGGTCCTTACACATTTGTGAGACGGCTTCGCTGGTTCCTTTGGCAATTTCCATTAGGTTAGCCATTGTCTGCAGGTTCTGTCTAGCTGCATCAAATGAAGGACTAGCGTCTACTTCTTCTTGTGTACTCTGAACCGCCTTAAACGTTACTGTAGCCAATAATATTTGAAAGAACTTAATACTTAGAATACTACTTAAAGTTCTTGAGAGAAGAGAGTAATAACAAGTGAATTTAACTTATCTACTACAGTCGACGGACAAATCTCTTGCAGCTAAAGGTCTATTTATTATAATGCGAGCGCACAATTATATCGGATTTCTTGAATATTTCTTTTGATTTCCGCGCTCCTTCTAAATTCTACAGTACACCACTGCAAGCGATTCATCCGTCGACTCAAAATAAACTATTTCCCATTATTATAGTCTGTATCAAGAGCAAGGTTTCCAGCGCCCTATAGAAAGCGGTGTTAAAAAATTAAGCGAAACTCGATGGATTCTTAGCCTTCTCTTCAAAAATACATTGGTTTATTTAGCACCCCTTTCGTCCTGCATACCGCGCTGGAAACATAGATATTGATATAGACTGCACATCCTTTTTACAAATTCGTCAAACTAAATGTGTATAGTACCAATAGCAAGTTTTTTATTGGGTATTTAAATAATGTAACTTTACAAAGGTGATCTAATCTTAATCTTCAGAAGTAGTCTATAATTGAATAGAGAAGATCTTAGTCGATTGTTATAAAGACTTTCATACCTGACATAATTCTATAAATTTGTGAAGCATCTGCTGGGTACATTCTTCCATCTTTTGATATTCGTTGGAGAACCAATCAGGCAGAGCCTGCAAGTGCTAATTAGTAGTATTTATAAAAGTTTTCTCTAAAAGTTCTGTCTTTACGAAACAGTTATCTTTAAGAATAGAAGAACTTTGTATGAAACCAGCAGGTTTCGTCATTTTCGATCAATTCAAGCTAGGTGAACAACTTTTGTAATATACTCATCTTTTCAATTGATAAGTTAACTAGGTAACACTCCCGGTCTTCAGGTGGTAATTCTACAAATTAGGTTTGAACTTTTCCGTTTTGGAAAGAAGAATATATATTCCTATATTGCTATTTGGTTATACAATGTGGGCTATGTATCTTTGTGTGAAACAATTCGAAACAGAAAAAAGAGTCATAGTGACTCATTCCTCCCCAAAAGTATAAGGATTATCTTTGGAAAATTATAATGTGATCTATTTTGATGTGTAATTATACTTTCGGAAAATAAAATATTATTATTATCTTTTTATGGTTTCGACGTACCTTGACAGCAAATGGGTTTGCCTTAGCAATCTTGGCCGGAGGTTCTCTCGGTGTGTGAACACTAGTCGGAGTTCCCATAGCACCATCTAGGATAGACTGAATTGCACTGTCCGTTGGAGTTAGGGGAATATAGTTGGGGTCCATCATCTCCTAAAAATATTGAACTAGGAACTTGTTCAAAAAAGCAAATGTTTTAAAGTTTGTTACAGATTAACAAGAGACAAAATAAGTAGTAGAGATAAATTTCATACTTGATATTAAGGTAAACTAGACAGTGATAATATACAATTATCTAATTGTTATATCACTGGGGATGTTTGCATTTACCGATATAGTTACAGATTTTTATGGTAAATTTCCATTCGAAGAAAAAAACAGATGACAACAATATTATAAATAAAACTAAACATACCTTCAGATGATGTCGCTTCAGATGGGAGATGAATAGGGTTGTGGATCCGTGCTTCGACAGAGACAGAACCTTCCCACAATGGTGACAAGTAGCTCCATGCTCCGACTTTGTGAAATGGTTCCAAACATAAGAACGCCCTCCACTCATTCTAGGTAAAGACATATTCGAAATAAAGTTGAAAATGATAAATTCAAGTGAAATTGGTTGAATATGAGGATTTGGAGATGTTTAAAATCATCGATTTCTTGTGTATCTGCTGAACATGGATGTCGCGTAAGTTTATTTGATGAAAACTATTGAAAGAATAAGAACAAGTACAAAGCAATTAAAATTTCCTGCATAAACTGAATATTGAAAAGCAAATTTATAAAATGCAACTATTTATTATTATTTTTCATGGCGACATATAAGCCTAAGGCAATGGCTAAAGAGCGTCAGCACAGAAATGGTGTAAAACAATATAAACTTGAAAACTATATAATTAACAATCTTTACTATAGTTTTCCAACGGATTATTTTGCAAGTATAGTCTAGGCTTCCAGCGGAGTATCCTGTAGAGATGCGGTGTTATATAAAAATGGAGGCGAAATCGGTGGATTAGGAACTTTTTCTTCAAAAGTACATTTGTTTTAATTCGACAGCGCTTTTTCATGATATACAATGCAGGAAGGCATCTTTTCATTTCATGCTCAGGTTTCGAACCTATTTCGAGCAGATATCGAGCGAATTATGTATAAACTATAGTCGACGGATGAATTGTTTGCAGAGGTGTACTGTAGAATTTAGAAGGAGCGCGGAAATCCAAAGAAAATGGACAAGGAACCTATATAATCGTGCGCTCGACTTATTAAAAAAGACCTTTAAACTGCATGAGATTTGTCCTAGACTTTAGTTAAGTGTGTAAAATACGGGTGACTGCGGTGTGGCGTCTTTCGAACTAGTGTTGTGCCGGTTGGTTGTCTAGGCGGGGGGACACAATCGATCGAGGCACTGGCGAGCGGTCGCCGAAATAATTCGAATCCAGTGAGAGGCCGACGAGAGACTGCGGAGATTGAAGAGTTGCAGACTAGCAAAAACTCGGCTGTCTCGAACATCGACCAGCGGGGTATGTAGACCGAACCACTACCCAGCCCGATAACAACACAAAGCAAACGAGCGGGAAGCGACGGGCACGGCAGCCTAACTAGTGAGGCTATATTGTTAATGATATTGGTATCAAAAATGGCGATATATAGTGCACGGCCAAATCGCATGTTTATGGAAACGATAGATTCGCCGATAAGAACCAATGCAATATTGCGCACAATTGAAAAAAGAAAACTTGGATTTATACTGTTTTTATCTCATAATTCAACTATTTCGAGCAAACCTTTGGGATAATTCATAAAATACTCTAGGTAGAACTCATTTTTAAGATATTGATACATTGACTTTCAACGATTTTGTGTTCTAACCTTTGGCGAAACGACGCTGCGTCCCGTTGCTTAATTTCGCGACGGTGAACTCGATAAAAATGTATTGGCGAGACAATATATCAACTTCGATTAACTATCTATTCTTGATCAACTGACAACAACAAAAGTAACCTTCTAAATTTTAAACGACGAACTTACGTGATTGAAATCAGAGCTAGATTTTAATAAATGATGATAAAAAAGTTTACTGAATTTTAAGTCACTTGAATCGTTGTAACCTGCCTTTTGAAACGATTAATCAAACAAACTAGAAATTACTCGTATTATTGCGATTTAGGGCTTTTGCAAAGCCAATACCTGACAGTAGTGCACAAAAGTAACTTTTATTAATCTATAAAATAACTACAATTAATCTATAAAAAACAGCTGAAATATATAACGAAACAGGCTTATCTCATTCTTCCTGACCGTGCATGTTTTCGTATGGATCTGGAGTAGCCAACCAATAAAGGAGATTGGTCTGGGTCTCCTGAGAGAGTTCGCGAATCTTCGACTGGAAGGCGGTTACGAATCCACGTGCTCCAGCCGATCCCATTAGGCACTTCATGGTACGGAAGTGAGCCATCTGAAATTTAATGATTAGTGAAGCTGCATTAACTGGAAACTCACAAGCATTTTTCCGTCCTTGTGATCATCAGCCAACTTAATATAGTGAATGATATGAGACAACACGCCTTTGCCTGGAAAATATTGAATTTTTCATTTGATGTTTCATTAAATATATATTTGGTTAATGTTACTAAAAGGGACAGCTCAATTATGTATATTGACATATATTGGCTGCAACTTACGCAAATCACTCATATATTCACTGCAGGCTTCGAAAACACAACGAACTTGGAAGAAGTCGGCCATTTTGTAGATCTCCACTACATTTAAATCTGAATAGGAACAAATAGTTTTCTTCTTCTAGATAGAATTCACTCCTAGAGAGCTGAAAATTTTAAAGCTGTCCAACTCACGGCCATCGCCATAAACATATCTAAAATAATCACTCACCACCTAGAACATTCCGAACTTGGTACATCATTTTAAGCATATCATGGAAAATTTCGGGATCGACTTCCTTGATTTCAACCTCATGCTGATACCGTTCCAAATAATTCCGTGTGAACATGGTTTGGAAATAACCAGAGAGAGCAACCAGCAACTAAAAAAAGCAAAATCATTTAAATTGAAATCTGTTATATTACCTGAGTTTGCACATAGAACTTCTTGTCACCAACTTTTAGAACACGATCGTGAGGCTCAGTTGGAGACTCAAGATCAGCGCGGTCTTCGAAATCTTTCATAAAATAGCTCCTGAAATAACTTAATTCTTGAACAGTTACGCAAAACTAGCTTGGGGCCACTCTCGTTCTAAGATTTCTAATCGCCCGATGGAATTCGAGGCCAAATTAAAATCAAAAAGCTACGTATGGTTGTTACATTCAAATATTGCCTACCAAGTGGTTTCCATAGGTTGGACGCTGATCTTGACAAATATCTCAATATCATGCTTGTAGTCGAAGTTGGGATTCATCTGAAAGCATACTGTTCAATAGCGCATATCTTGTGATCCAGATAGTGACATCTTAAAATACCCGCTCATATCACTTGAATTTCCCCACTCTGCAACCGAGAAATAAATGTGCAAGACTCATAAATACTTGATACAAGTCATCAAAATTTACCTTGAGCTTTTCATAATTGTTGGAAGCGAGGTCCAATTCGAAGTCTTTGTCAACATTCTCATCCAATTCAAATTCCTAGAAAGGAAACATGAGATAAATCACTCGTATTTGAAATAATACCTTTTCGAAGAAGCATTTCTTCTCAACAATACTAGTGAACCGGCGATCGGCTGGGCCACACAGTACGTGCTTTCCAGGCACATCCATTTTAAGAGCAAAGGCTCTTAGATGCAGCTTGAACTTGAATTGCTCCCGGAGAACACCGCGATGAAGAAGCACGAAGCTGAACTTTCCCTCCTCAAGTCCATCGATGTCCATGTATTTATGATCATCGAAAGCCCTGCAACATTCATAGTATGACTATAAGTATGAACTTAAATTTCTTCGCGAAACCACAAGAATTATAATGTACGTACCATCTTGAACCGCAAATATCCATTATTTTTTCCTTCTGCCGATCGAGCTTCACTTCAGGCGAGAAAAGAGGCTTGACGGTGGCCATGATTTCTGAAAAGTCAATATTAAAAGATAAATTTCAACCATATAAAGAATTATAAAATGAGAAATATGCTGAAAAAAACACGGAATTTAAAATAAAACGATCAATGAATGCGCGAATTTTACATCATATGCGTTGCGGTGCGTTGCGGTCGAATTGGCATTGGAGCTGGCCTGAAGCTACAGGGGTACATCGTACATTGCAGTGAACGCATTTCTCCGCAAAAATTAAATATATAATCAATTAATTTAACATTGCAATAGATATAACCATGATAAAGAAAGCACGGTTGAGTAGAAAAGAAACTGAAACGTTTACTGATATCGAGAGAAATTTATAGTTATCTATAACTTGCCAACCGCGTCCTGGTTATAGTTTATAATACGATATTCGCTGATTTTACAAGATATTGAGGGATATCATTTTTTACATGTGATAGAACAAATGCATAGTTAGACACGAGCTACTTATTTACTTTTAATAATGATAAGGAGAAATAAACATAAAACGTAAAGTTGTTATGCAATAACAAACCGTGTTTTACCTTTCGCTTTAGTGATTGATCGCAAATGTTGCGCAAATTTATCTGTTCAACAATTCAGTCCAAGAAAAAGTTATGAATACTATTATTTAAAAAGTTGTTTTCTGTATGAGAAAATAGTCAAATGTGTTTGAAAGGCTAAACTTTTGTAACCATCTGCTAAAAGAGTTTAGATGAATCAGCAATTAGAAGAGAGGAGAAAAGAACTATTGATTTGTTTAGCCTTTTAGCATATTTTCTATACAAAAAGGTTCAAATTCTAAATTTGCAATGGGATTCAAAATACGAGGTTTGGGCAAATGTTGGGACTGTGGTTTTAGAACCAACGTAAAAGTTCTAAACTTAAAACTGGTTCAATAGCAAATATTGCACCGCAAAAGACGTTCGATATTGAACAAAACTATGCTGTAAACTGTAAACAATTCAGCTCAAATTTTTACAGCATTCATATAAATGATACAGAAACGCAATATAGAAAAATTGGGCATACACGATTCTCAGGGCTTGCGGAAGAGCAGTTCGAATTTTTTGAATTATCATAACTACATCTCAATTTGAAAAATATCATATTTAAAGCAGAGAGCAAGAAACTTGGCATCTTTAGCTATGGAAATATATGGTGACAATTGCAATAATCTTACTCGGCTCCTTGGCTACGAGCACTTCGAAATTGCACCACTTTTCGGGGGGTACTGTATAATAGGCTTGCTAAATCAGCCTTATAGTTAGAGAGCACGCCAAGAAAGGGGAAGTGGCCGCCCGTATCTATATAAACAATGCCCTAAATGAATTTATTGTCAAGTTTCTGATTGCTATGTAATAAAACTGTAAACTCAGTACTGCAATATTAGGTTCAAATAAGTCTCATGTGATTTATTCAAACCTATAGGTCAATTGGCCGTTGCATGAGATAGGCCTCCAGCGCAGTATTCTGGGGAGAAGCGGTGTTAAGCAAAGTCACGTTTAGAGAAATGCTCCCAATCCACTAATTCCCCATTCATTTTTATATAATGCCGCTTGCTTCACGCAACATGTTGAAACAGTCATTTTCTGCCTGTTATGAAAAAGGCCTATGATTGTTACAACGAAACCCTGATGAGCAACAACCTGCACATCTTACCACCTGTGTACTCTTTTGTATGAAAATTCGCCAATTTTCTTAGGAATTGTGAATTTTAGAGAATGGTTACTGTGTTTTTGGCACAATTTAGGCAACGAAAGCACACTCGCTGCTTTTGGCACTTCGTCTAAACGATGGGTTCAACATGTTGTGGATACTGATACATTGCTCTAATGCGTTTTTATGTTTCTCAAATCAAGTTAAATAACAAAGTGCAAACATTTTATAGTTTATATACAAGTTTGTTGAATGTGCGACAACATTACATTTGGGAAACTTACATTGTAGATCATTATAAATTGAAATACTCACAAATAATATATATATATATATATATATATATAAATACAGTAAATTGACCCTATGTAATCTAAGTCCCTAGGTGTAATGAAATAACAAAAAATATTTTTAGAAATGTTACACTAAAATGAAATACTGTCACTTCCGCTGTCAGACATTGCATCCAATGCGTCAAACTCGCCAATTTCTTCCAGTTCTTCGTCTAAAACAATCTGAGTTAAGTCTGGAAAAGTTTTTAGATTATTGATTTAAAGGCCAGGAAAGTAAAGCATTTGTTTCCACTATTTCATTGGGCACCTCATGTTAGTATAGTCGGTGGCCAAGGCTTATTCAATGGCATACGGTAGGAACTGCGAATTTTATTGGAGCGCGGCCAAGCAACTAGTGGATGATTAAATATACAACACCAAATCTAACTTATTCTTCTCGAAAAATTAGTGAATGTAACTATTTTCCGCGTTGTAAATTGAGCTTAGCTTGCTAAATGATATGTTTTAGTTCTGATTACTAACCTGTATCTTTAGCTGGCTCTACTTCAACAACATTTACTGAGTCTATTTTTTCATCAGTCGGTTTAGCTACTTCCACTTTAGGTGATATTGGACTTCTCAGTCGGGGTACATCTTCTCTACTACCACTGCCTAGTAATCTAGCTTGGAAAGCTGTCTGAGAGGAACTGGGGGCATCAGTCGATAAAAGAGACATAATTGAGGATTTCGGCTGGCTAAAAACAGCTTCTACAATTCTCTTGTGAAGCAAATCATCTTTATATATCAAAAATTAATACATAGGTGGTAAATTCGAAAGGTATTATTTATTGTGTCTGTCTAAAATTTGGATGTAAAAGTGATGGAACTATTTCGTTTCACCCATAAGTTACGAAATAGCTCCGACCTTGACCTGGGTTCGTCAGTAAGACCGGCATTGATCGTATTATATAAGATGATTGATACTTGATAAAAGGGAAGATACATGTTTTGAAATACACTTGTACTTTGTTAATGAAAGAAACATGCTACATATCAGTGGTGTGCGGAATCCCTCCCGAATCCCTCCCGAATCCCTCCCGAATCCCGGATCCCGGGCTTTTTTTGGCCTAAATCCCTCCCTCCCGAATCCCGGGAAATTTTTTTACAATCCCGAATCCCGTTCCCGGTTCCCGCCTTTTTTAAAAACGCGATCCCGCACACCACTGCTACATAGCTTGAATAGGTATGTTACCTTTTGGGAAGGGTGTCCGTTGTTAGCTTGTTTGGAGTAGTCCACATTCTCTTCAGCCATTCGGAAGTTTGTTTGCTGACAAAAGATGATTAAATAAATTATAATAAATTAAATTGTTTAAACAAAAA
>JAQGAV010004513.1:0-10186 GCA_034691345.1 Phasmarhabditis papillosa | reverse complement strand
CTTAGAATATCCAATAATGTTTGTCTTATATCATGATGAGTTTGTAATTTCTTTGAGTTTTCTCTTATGGTGGTCATTAATTCTCCATTATTCGATAGATCTTTTGGAGGAACCACCAATAACATAGGATTGTTCACATCGTGCTGACCCAATTTTGTACTTGAACCCTGAAATTTTGCGCGGTTTTTCTTGGAAGAACAGGGTTTAAATAGCTTAAGAAAAAGAAAATAAACTTACAGGACCCATTCTTAATCCATGGTCTCCCATAATAAAGATGAATGATTCGGTGAGCTAAAAGTTGATAGTTGGAATATATAAGTAAAGTTTAACCCACCGCCTTTCTATTTTTGATAAAGAAATCGTATAGAATTGTATCCGCGTCGATTGAGGAGCTTATTGAGTCGTGGCCAAAATCCGTGTCCCAGAGTGTTGTGAACTTGGGAACTCCTGGAATATTATTTTTTGATAACCAACCAGTATCAGTATAAAACAGCAGCTTGCTTAGAAATGTAAATGAATGTACTGTTGATGACTAACTTCCCGTTATCTCAAGCCGAGATATTTCAAAAAACGATATATTTTAATGAATATTATCCAACACTCGAATTTAGTGATACCACATTGCCACACTTGCAAAATATGATTAAACTTATTTCTGTTGGAGGTGGCATAAAACTGTGAGAAACTTTCTGGATTCAAGAAATCGGTATTCGAAACCTATCTGAATAGTCAAACGAAAAATATTTCGAACCCGACGCAACAACATATTCGTTTTTCTACATGTAAAACCCACTCACCAGGGTATGAATTGACAAACTGGCCAATATGATCAATTATTATTTTATGCTTTGTGGTACAGGAATTCTTCCTTTGCATCTGTTTCATTTTTCTGAACGGATGCATCCAGTAGATTCGGAAAGGCCTGCAATATGAGTGCTTCTGACATCAAAATATTTTGTTGGTGCTTACGTATTGGTATGAGTTGTGGGACTTCTCTTAAAGCCCGTACAGCCAAAGTAATTGTAGAGGCCACATTCCCAATCTTCGAAGAATGAAGTCTGAAATAGAACCAAATTTACAAATTTAAGTTTCAGCAACTTGTGACATTACTTTCAGAGGACGGATACACCGTTTTTCAGTTACTGTTCATGCAACCCTGTAAAATTAATCCGTATTCTGGAGATATTTTGATAAACCGTGAATTTTCTATTTCCAGAGTTCTGGTAATCTGGGCCGATGTTCATAGACGTTTATCACAGTGATAAATTACCACAAGTAAAGATTCCATATCCAAAAATGGTAGTTTTCCGCGTCTGCTCCTAGACATTTTTATATAACTTTGTCGAGGTATAGGTGTTAGAAAACAGAATCATGTGAAAAACAAGAAAAAAAGAAATGGGAAAGTACTTTTTTCGATATGGAATGATTTACTTGTGATAATTTATCACTGTAACAAACGTCTATGAATATGGGCCCTGTCCACCTACCACATATCCCTGATTCGTGAATTCATCCTGCAGAAACGTAAAGTTGTCCAATTTATGTTTGCAAATCTTTCTGGAAGTGATTGCGAGAGTAACATCCAATGATCGCTCGCCGAAGATATCTCGATTCACTTTTTCGGCTATCTCACCTAAATAGCTACGTCTTTTAAAAGTTACATCAACAAATTTATTTAAAAAGAAATATATAAAAGTTTGTTTACCTAAAAATAAAGCTGCGGCATTTGGTTTGCTGTTTTTTGCTACGCGATTGAGAAAAGGAAACTCCACTCCTCCGAGAGATTTGGTAAGGTAGTTGATGGTTTTTGGAAGATTCCTGAAAGAATAGTTTAGAATTTTGCTTTGAATTTTCGAATATAGAAGTAAACAGTCTTTAAAGGCACGGTCTACTCAAAAATTTTGTATGCATTTTAATGTTAAAATCGATAGATATATCAATACTGAGTTGAAACATGAGGATCGAATTTGTTTACGATCATTTTAAGTCGAGTTATGGTCGTTCGAAAATCTGCCACCCTGCGCTTAGGTTGGCTTAGAGGCCGAGTACGGGCATCGCGCACCCATTGCATAAGTTGACGGATTTTCTCTATAATTCGAGAACCAGGATGTCTGATTATCTAAGATCCAGAAATCGTAGAATTCCATTACCTGTTTGATTGAGAATAGCTTGTTGAATCTATTACCATAAGTAGAACATCGTATGTATGATTTCCAACTTTCTCCGCTTTTTTCAGCTCTTCTTCTCTAAACTATGGATTTAGTCCTCTTACTTCAGAGGACTTCCAGAAAACGAACATGATGAAAATAGATTCAGAATGTCACGGCAACACTTTCAGTGCTAAATAATACCGTTTTTTTACGATTCTGCCGCCTTTTTGCCAGCTCGTTTCTCTGAGAGTCACACGGAATGTGTTTGTGTATCCAGTAGAGGTTTGCCCAGCTGTTATTAAAGTACAAGATACCGTAATTGAACAAATCCCAAATTTTTTTACAAATTGGGCCAAATTGCTGTTTTTTGTTTCATTTTCAAGTAAACTAAAAGCTAAACGTTCTACGAAAAACAGGCAACAACTATTTTACAAACTTACAGTTCATAAATCTGTGTGTGCACCCAAATATAGTCATATTCTTCCATCTTGGGGGTTCTGGAGCACCTGACTTCCACTGTGTCACATTCATACACGAAGCTCTCGTTTCTTTGCCAAGGCCGCGCTTTGAATTTCCAGTCGGAGATGCGATACAAGCACCTGAATTGGATTTGTTACTAATGTTCAGAAGTAAGATGAAATAAGGTACCGAGTACCGGCATCAGAGCTTGGCGAAAGTCAAAAATTTTCTTTCGCGAAAGTCGAAGGTCGAAAGAATATTTAAACTGCTTTCGCGAAAGATCTTTCGCCCAGCTCGGACCGGCATTTTTCAAGTCTCCTTCTCCTGTGTACCCAAGCACCCGTATATTTCCAAATTCGGTGCACCAGTTTTTTTGTAAAGTAGATATATTTATATTTTATTAACTCACCTTCCCCAACAATAGTCGTTTTTCTCTTGAGTTACTAAGATTCCCTTTTTCAGTTTTGTGCGCATTTTGTATTTATTACACTGTCTATTCCAGCCCCAAAGAGGATTGAAGGACTGAAAATAATGAATAAATGAATGAACTGAATAAATTAGAGCAAAATGGACTTGTCTAAAACAAATAGTTAGCTGTAAATCATTGTTTTGGAGATATCATGAGCCAAACGAATTGGTAGAAGCTTAGTTCTGATCCATTGAAAAACTGTCAAAAATACTTCCTAGTCGAGTATTCTAATGGTGCTTAAGTAAAACGGACACAGTTCTAGATACATGTGTGAGAACATACACTCTTTTGGATATGATAATCCCAGATGACAGAGGAACCTTTCGGAAAATATGCCTTGGGCAGGACTCGAACCCGCGACCTTTCGTTTACCAGACGAGTGGTCTAACCACTGAGCTACCACAGGCTTTGTCGGCAGTTCTAACTACTCACTGACTGGTCTGTGGTTAAAATTTCAAAACCCATCCGAAACCGAGAACCGAACTAATTTTACCCACTTTTCTTGAGGAATTTGTCGAAAGTTGTAACTTTTATGAATTTAGGCTTACTGGCTTTTATTATTCTCACCTTTAATATTGACTCATCCCATGAATCATAGTTAGGAAGTACACATTTGCCAAATCCTTGTTGCATCAGTTTTTGTTTTTCTAAATAATATGGCTAAGGTTTGCAAAGCTTTTTCAAGCTTCATAAAAATACGCTACTAATGCGGAAGATACAAACCTGGCCTTAAAACATAAAAATTATTATCATCAGACATCCATGGTGCTACGTGTTGTTCGGTGTAAAAGGCCATAAACAAATATAAACTTATAGCAGCCACAAAATATGGGACGAAGCATCTGGCCATTGCAACCTGAACCTAAACGCATACTGTAGTCGGCGGACAAACGATATGCAATGTAAAGGTCTGAGTGTAAGAGTGTCTGAGCACAAGCCTCGGCAGCCGACTATAACTATGAAACGGAACTTTTAATTAAATTAGAAGACAGCAAGTTCCCGTCAAAACGGTGGACATTTAACACCTGCCAGCTCGTCATGGGACAAACCTGTCCAAGTTCTAAAATAATCATATCTCTGGCCAGAAACGCCTTGAGTTGTTAAAAATTCAATCCAGACTTTTCAATTATATTCCTGACTGTGCCCATTAAGTAATTGCTAAGTTAGGTCAAAGCTCAATTTAGAAGAATACATATAAAACAACAGATATTTACATTAACAGTATCTTGATCAACATAGCAATCGAAATAATATTCTGTTCAAGACGATTAATAA
This sequence comes from Phasmarhabditis papillosa, assembly GCA_034691345.1. Taxonomy (NCBI): domain Eukaryota; kingdom Metazoa; phylum Nematoda; class Chromadorea; order Rhabditida; family Rhabditidae; genus Pellioditis; species Pellioditis papillosa. The sequence goes on along the minus strand of JAQGAV010004513.1, from coordinate 5,833 downwards.
AAAAAGCTATTCGCAAGATTCTAGTCTACTAAAATGGTACAGTCACTTATTAAAACTATATATATTGCCTAGCTAGGAACGAGAGAGTGTCTAAAGTTACACTAAAAGCTTCCTCTTCCAATAATTACTGTTTTAACCCTTGTTTACTCAGCTACAAAATACAACAAAAGGATTGAAATATCAACATTGTTTAGTGAAATAGTCTTTTAAGCCTTCTCTCGCTATTCCAACCATATTAGCTCAGCCATTGCAACGTGACAACGAGAAATTAGCACAACATTGAGCAAAGGATTTCATGGAGTTCAAAATAAACAAAGAAGATAAAATACTGTGGAACAAACAAGTAAAAGTATTCAGTCCCAGGAATCAAGTATCATACGACATCTGTACTTTTCAAAAATCGGCCACGATTGTTCAGTGTGAAAATAGATATATTTTGTCATTTTTGAATTTTGCTATTCGACTATTCGGCGCTTTAAATTTGCAATTTTTGGATGGGCTGTAACTAGGCTCAACGTGGACCGTTGCAAAATTGAAAAATGACAAAATATATCTGTTTTCTCACTTAACAATCATGCTTCGGCCGATTTTTGATTGGTCGACTTAAGTTGAAACACCCCCTGGTTAGCACAGACGATTCCAAAGACGACAAAGACGAAAGATGATCCCCTCCGTCACAAAGGAGAAGTCGAACCCACAGCCCTTTAAACCTCACACGCTTCTGCCACTCCCATACACCTAACTTAGTTTTTGGGTGACTTTAATTTCGTGAATTTACAAGAATTTTAATCTTTAAATATATTTCTCGCCCGCGGCTGCTATCATGCCGCGCTGGAATCCTAGGTCTTGATACAGACTATATCGATGCTAGAGATGGAAGACGCATACTGCAATGGTTATTTTCTAAAGTGGTTTAAAGGCACGGGTCCACCTAAAATCATCTGTTTTAATGTTTTGATTGATAGAACTAGGTTTTCTGAATAGAAATATGAAGACCGAACTTTTTTACAATGATTTTGAACGAAGTTATGGGTATTTAAAAACGCCGCCACCCTACCAAACGTTCAATTTTCTCCTAATATCGTTGAACTTGGCCCAATTTTTTGTTATTTATTTCATTTTAAAAACTTTCTAAGCAAAGTAATATTAAATAGTGAAATCTGAAATGATTTTTTGAGTGTACCGCGCCTTCAAATGTTCAAAAGAGTACCCTCACCAAAAAAATAAAAACAACACACAATCGGAAATATTCCAATAATACAACATAATCACCCGAATTCAATACATTCCCGATAGCCGAGATTATTAAAAGTCATAGAAAAATAGCAGTAACAATGTATAATACATTATATAAAAGAATATTGTAGTTCACAGAGGAGCTGGTGTCTTGGCATGGCAAATCGGTAAAATGTCGTTCTAATGTCAATCAAATTAATGTTTTAATGAAGAGGTTCGTTGATATTGTAGTCGGCATAGGTCTGGATGATGCCTGTAAAGGATCAAAATATATAGATCATAAATAATCTGTTCAAAGAAGATTGCTGGTCGGGTTTAAAGCCACATAAAATGAACTCGTTCTCAGGAATAACTAGGTATTGCGAACCAGCTGTTGCGGTTTCGACTTTCGAGCTCCAACCTCAATTTTTATTTTTCTCCCATCCGTCCTTATGCAACACTGAGACATTAGTTTTTTTTATGAAGTTGCTTTAATATTGAAATTAGACTAATATTATATTTAATATAATGTAAATATTATTAATATTGCATTAATATTAAACTATTTGATACTTACCTGTTAAATAATATAAGTAACTAATCTCTAACTTGAACTGTTTTGGGGCCTTTATTATAAAGTCTTTATATACTACATTTTGAGGGCGGGTCAGCGTACGCGGGGCGTACACTGGTTAACTATGGGAATATCCCTATTGGGCTATAACAGCAGATGGGCCGGGACGACCGGGCCCGTACAGAGCAGGACAAAAAATTTATTTGTTATTTCGTGCAATAGCTTTTCGAAACAACTTCTTACACTTAAAACAAAAAGAGCCTTTCTTAATATGGGAGAAGAAGATCGTTTATTACATGTTATATAATTACGAATATATCATATTTAGCCGTGAAGTACTCGTTCATAAACAGTTTTCTGTCCGGTTACCACTGCAACCTGCACAAAATTGCTTGTCTTCTTGATTTTTAGATACCCAGAACGGTCTTGCGTAGAACAGAATATATGGCCATGGTTTTAAAAAACAAATCCTGAAGAACTTCATAGATTTGTGGTGTACATTATCAATTCTACTAACAATAAGAGTAACTACGTTTTCTTAATTCAAAATAGGCAAACTAATATCTATAACTTCAACGAGCAGCATACATGCAAACAAACTAATATAAGTTGTTTCAGAATTCGTGAAGAACTGAAAGTACTAATTAAACGTTTGCTGCAGTTTCCCAGCACGATGTTTTCAGGATCGGTACAAATAACAACTGTACGTTGAAGAATGTCATATTCGATTATATTCAAATTGTTTGTTTTAAATCTGTAGAACCGAAAATAAAGAATTGCAAAAGTTTGGAATCAATGTTTCAGAATTCGTGAAGAACTGAAAATACTCATTAAACGTTTGCTGCAGTTTCCCAGCACGATGTTTTCAGGATCCGTACCAATAACAACTGTACATTGAAGAATGTCATATTCGATTATATTCAAATTGTTTGTTTTAAATATGTAGATGTTCTGATTTTGAAGTGACCCCTTGAATAAACGGGGGCCACTTCTCCATCGTGGTTCAGGGAAACTTCATGTCGGTGGTTTAATGTCGGTGGTAGACGACAACGATGATATTACGAGAAGATAGCAACAGAAATACAAGCAAGACAGAAGCCAATACTCAAAGCCGAATCAACCTAGACTACTTTCCATTCCTTGCCAATATCCAAATAAGCCAATACCGCGTAAAGCACAGTTAGACGAAATCAACCATATCAATACCAAAACCTTTGAATAACCAAAAACATTATCAAACTAATAAGATTCATTAACTTGGCTCACGGTATTTGAAGGTGGACGAGTGGAACAGCAGAAATCTTCTTCTTGACATGGAGGACATGCAGCGGCGGACTTCATTCGGACTTCGACGAGGAAAAAGTAACCTTTCGGGGTGATCCCGTTTTATAGTCATTTCAGTCTACTTAGTCAGCCTCGGTGGGCAAGTCTTAGGCATTAGCCGATTTCAAGAGATACAAATATTAATAATCGGAAGAATAGTTACATTATTAAATATAACTATACTCAACCCCAATAAAAACGATACGTATACGAGTCAAGCGCGATATTTCGCCTCATTTCGTCGGCGCCTGTCTCTGCGTTCTCTTCTCTGCCTCTGATCTGCGCATCAACTAAGCGCGCGAATATTCAAATAGTTACTTTACTATACCGGATTGTGAAGCAAAATAGAGTTAAAATAACATTACGTTTGAGAATTCAGAACAGTAGAACCGAAAATAAAGAATTGAAAAAGTTTGGAATCAATCTTTCCTAATTTTTTATTATTTTTTTCTGTTTTTGCTAACCACCTTACAAGTTTATGTAAAACAGTTTAATCGCTATGGTAGCATAAGAGAAACAGAATTAACGCGCACTTTCTGGTATTTATTTTGGTCAACTTGTTCATGACAAGGTCGATTGCAAATTTAGTATTAGTTAATATTTTGAAAAACTTAAGGAAGAATATGTTTCTCTAAACTCACGGGTAGCTTACATATACAACGAATACTCTCATAATTAACTTTTTTATGAAGGAAAAATATATTGGCATGGAAACAGGTCAACAATGATAAATGTATAACAACAAATACAAATACTACATCATCATTGAACGCGGAAGTTTTTATTTAGTGATGTACCTATTATATGCGTTCAGTGATATTCTTTTTTTTGCAAGGCTGCACTCAAGGACACCCTTCTATCCAATCCGTTTCGTTTCGATTAAGAGAACTTTAAAAAATAAATTAATTAGTCAGATAGAGTAAGCTAACTAATAACCTAGCCACGCTATAAAAGGACAGCTATTCGATTAGTGAACAAGCTTGTCAGTCATAGATCTCGAGCACCGTACTAATACTTAATGCTTTGTGGCCTATTCAGCCGTTACCTTCTCTGTAGAAGCCGTACTCTCAGTATCTGTTACTCTACCAATGGTACACAACTATATACACCATGTCAAGAGCACTATGAACAGAGAAATTAGTTTCTGCAAGGTTTCTGCTAGGGATATTGCATCCGAAGTCAATCACCTAAAGAACGTACGGTCTGGAAACCGTACTGCCCGTCAAGCTGGATATTGAGATGCCGAGGTTTCTGGCGGAGCCGCCTCATCTGGAAGTTGCGACGCTTGCTCTCTAATAGGACCAACTGGACCAGCTGGTACTACAGGATATATATACTTTATAAATTAACTCGTTTTCGTATATTCTCGGGCTTGTAGTGTTCTTTCGCGAACCTCTAGTTTGAGTCGGGAAAAGTAGGATATATTTTCTTCTTTGCTCTTTCGTTACTTGTTGTATGGTGCACACACGGTGCGGAAATTATGGAGCCTAAGGTCCTCTAAACTTGTGGCATCTGCGTTTGAGGACCGCAAGACGAATAGTTCGGCCACCGCAACGAGTGTCTTCCACAACTATCGGGTGCATTGGCCAGGAGTCCTGAAAGGCCAGAGAGGGACAAATTGTAAGCGCAAAAGGCAGTAATGCGCCGAACAATTCTTTTGGAATCCAATTCAGAATGAAAAGTTGATTTAATAAAGGTCTTTATTGCTACAAAATGTTCCACTTTTTAACAAATTTTGCTTTAAAAACTTTTTTTTTCTGAACTACAGTATATTTATTGGCTGCTTAGGTCTCCATATATCCCTATGACACTATCCTACATCGTAAATCAGCGTATATAGTCTATAACAATCAAAGAATTCAGAGCGCGGTGGTATACATAGGCTTCCGCAATTGCGTATTTGTCTTTTTCTGGACATGATAAAATATAAAACTAGTACAATAATATTTGTTGACAACAAACAAAACATTCCCCATCGAACCATATAATGGAACTTGAATTTTGCCACAGAATGAGCGATTTTTGAAACCTTAAGTAACACCGCTTACTGCAGTCTTTTTTCTGTTATGAACTATATATACTTTCTTTGAGAGCTATATTCGGCAAAGTAAAGCTTATTAAGTTCCTTTTTCGGACCCTAACGATCTATTCCTCGAACGAGTCAGTCTGCCATCGATTAGTTCAGTGGCAGTATGCTTGCTTTAACTATAGCGAAAGCGTCTTGGCTCTTTCTGTGACCAAACGCTACTTTTCCACGAGCCAAACGGGCCAAGAATCTTTTCTAAAACTACTATCTTGCTGTTCAATCAATAGACAAAATGCAATAAAAGAGTAGCGACGATCAATTTGCCATTAGAATGTTAAAAAATAGTTCGCTTGGGATACATCAATAGTACTTTCAATATCACTTACACAAACTGTACTTAGAAAAGGAAGTTTAAAATACTATAAATATTAATACTTGTTTTGAATTCAGCAGTGTCAAGAAATATGTGACAGCTGCAATTACTGCTGAAAATATAAAATTTTACCCAAAAACAATTCAAAACTTCCGAAAATTCATAGTCACAAGCTTGTACAGCTTTGAAATTAAAAAAAACACATGTCGAGGTAGGTTGATATAGTTCTCAGTTTCACCACCGCAGTAGTGGGGTTAAAGGACTGTGTCCCTTGTAAAACTTTAAGCGTAATTTTACTTACAATTATAAAAGACTAAACCAA
>JAQGAV010004512.1:0-10187 GCA_034691345.1 Phasmarhabditis papillosa | reverse complement strand
ACGAAAGGATATAATCTTTAAATTATTTATGAAATACTGAATGCTGATAGGGATTAGTGTTGGATAACACTCTATTGCTTTTGACAATTGCAATTAAATAGTGTGAGGTTATGGTCAGCAAATCCGACCTTTACTGGCAAAAGATAAAAGACCCTCGTTTTGTTTGGGAGCGGCCAGAGTCGACAAAATTAAAATCTATTTTGTTGTTTAGTTATTAATTGAACTACGTTAACTCTTATAAAAGTGAAAGGCCACATTATAATTAATTTAAGATATTTTTTACAAAACACCGCAGCGTCTTAAAAATCGAAATGGAGCAGAATATAATAATACTTATAATAAATAATAATATTATTAATATTTTAGATATCCCCTTCTTATAAATAGTTCGGTCGCTCATACCTCTCTTATGAAGGATATACCAGCAACATTAGCTGTACGATCAGCTCATGTCACTTATATAGAAACTATGTCACAACTGGCTGTGGATAGACAAGATTATAAACCGGTAGGTTAATTAAAAATAAAATTATTATTATTAATAATAATAATATTACAACTATTTAAGTACAGAAAGATGAAGTATAGTTATGCGAAGTTAAAAACATAACTGTAAGGAACCCTAACTTAAGTTCAACCTGGAATCGGAGACCACCGTGCGAGCATTTAGAAAAACTATTAAATCTTATTTAAAATGTTGTAAAGGATTCGTAGTGTTTAATGTTAGAAAGAATTGCATTTCTGTGAAATTAATGTGTTCTTTCTATATCCGATTCCTATTACAATAATAAATAAATTATATATATATATATATATAACACATGTTTCAGCTAGGTGACGGTCTTCTATGTGCTCGTCACTACGACAAACTGTATGCTGTAACTCGTGTTCCCGATCAACAAGTAGATTTCCTTAAGAATTACGGTATCTCTAAGCACATTGCCGCATTCCACAAAGGAAATCTGTACAAGATTCAGATCTGCGATGATAGGAATAATATTTACTCGCTGGATCAGTTGACAAAGTATGTTTTACCAGTATTGTTAGAAGAAATGGTGCAAAAAGCATGGTGCAAAAGTGACGAGACTACCAGAGATTAGAACTGTGCACGAAACAGCACGGTTTGAACTGAGAATTGTTGCAATCTCCTTTCAAAAAAGTTGGTTTTTGAGCAGTTTTGATCTCTGGTGGTGCGAAAATTTATATGGTCTTATAGTCGGAGCCGGGAATACTAATGGAGTCTAGTTAAGAATTCGGTGTTGTTTTGTAAACCCCATACCAGCTGGTGGCGCCTTCTCATCGTGGAAAATTGCATTTGTTAAAGCAGGCGCAATGTCAAAAATCCTACAAATACGAAAGTGACACGGCATTATTAATCTCGGCTATGATTATATAACGGTTCGAACAAAAGTTTGAAAAAGTACACTGGTCTTCTTGGCATACTGTATTAACTGTAAAAGCTGTTTATAATTTCTCATCCTTCGACTGATTGAATTACTAAAATACATGGCTTGTATATTTTGTGTAGTAGTTACAGTAACCCTACCATTCGTTTCAGGATCTTCTCCGAGTTATTCAACCGCGATACTCCTGAAGCTGATGGCATAGTGAGTAAGGTTGCTGCTTTGACTTGTGATAAGAGGTACGAAAGGATATAATCTTTAAATTATTTATGAAATACTGAATGCTGATAGGGATTAGTGTTGGATAACACTCTATTGGTCTATGATATTACGGACTTTCTCGGGACCGGCACAGGCTGGTTCCGAAGGAAACGAGCAGTTCATCTTTAGGATTGAGAGTGCTGTAACCAGGATGAGGTACCATAATTACCTTATTTATCCTTTATTTTCAGAGACCAATGGGCCAAGAATCGCTCTAAATTCTTTGTGAATAACGAGATTAACAAGCGCGCTCTAGAAGTAATTGAAAGTGCTATATTCTTCTTTATTTATGATGATAATGATAGTTATGATTATAATCCAGTAAGTTTACTATATCACTTTGTTAGGTGAGATGGCGGGAACACTCATTTGAAGGATCAGGTTATGATTCAGGCTATATTTTTGTCCAAAGAGATCCTATAGTGTTTTGATCGTAACTCTTTGGAAAATTGACCTGTTCCTAATCTGTTTTCGGATTATTTTTACACCAAGCAGCATCTTTCGAATGCAGTTAAATGTATGTCGTATTTCGAAAAACAAGTTAGCGTGTGCCGGTCCCTAGTTATAAACAAAAAAATTAGAAAGATCCGATAAAGACAGAAATATTATGAAAACTAAACATATTGCTATGGCTTTCAAAATATTTCTGTTTACACCGATTTTTTTATGTCCGGTAGCTCGATAACAAACTAGCGGCGGTGTTATGAACGTTTGAAGGAGATTCTCGGGAACGCATGACTGGCGGGCGCTCGGGAAAAGGAACTGAGCAGTTTAAAATGGAGAAATCTTGAAATTTTTGAATATCATGGATAGGCCATGGCCACCTTGTTTTCTAGCTACGAATTTGGAGTTTTTGGGACCAAGCGCTCCAGTGAGAACGGATTAAGCTCTTTTATCTCCTATCTTGAATCGGAAACTATACCTGGCTTCTTGTCATAGCTTCGATCAAACCGCCCAATCAGTATAGGTTTTAGAAAGAGCGAACTTCAGAATCCACATAGCTTTCCAATTTGATAGGATTCTTCTCCTGATTTACAGGATAACTGAAGATAAAATACACTTACTGATCATATAGCAAATTCCCAAACTAAATGAGCTAAACTCCTTCTTACAGGAAAACCCCGAACTCTATTCGGGATTCCTCCGCAATATGTTAACTGGTAACGGAGCTAATCGATGGGCAGACAAATCACTTAACTACATAGTTACCAAGAGTACTAGGGTAGGTAGAACTTAAAATATAAAACATTACAAACTTAAAACTTATTAAAATATCAAAATTTATTTAAATTATAATACAAAACCCGCCCATTTGCAGTGCGGTGGTACCACAGAGCACTCGATCGCCGACGGTGCCGAGTTTGATCATATTATGGAGAATTTCGTCTATATGGATTCGGTAGTGCTAAACTATCCACCAATAGAAGAGCAGAAGAAAATTGAGATTGTAACCGACGAAGATAGGAAAACACTTAAGTTTGCAGAGCAATTGCATATTTCTGTTAATGAAGAGGTGCGTAGTTTCTTTTAATATATGTAGTATTTCGGGAGGGGTTTATACAGAAAGTTTCAAACCCCACCGTACCGAAATCTTTTGCATGATGCGGTCTCAAAACATTCATAAGGAAGCAAACCTAGCACCTTAAGCTTCAGCTTCTATTTCATTCCGAAATAGAATTAGAATAAGGTTAAAGTCGGTTCTTGCTTATTTAACAAACTAACTCTAGTTCATTTAAATAACAGCAGTGAATATCATTTGGCAAGGCTAACATAAAAATAAACAGTATATAAACTACTAGTTCACTTAAATTATTATTATTAAATTATTATTAAAACTTATATTTTTATTTTAGATGACAACTGAAATCGAGCGATGCTACAACGCTCATCAACAGTCAGCCAACGATGTTGATCTAGCAGCCACCATCTTTAGGTATCTGATATTCTTTGTAGTGCAGTCAGTATCCAGTAGAGATGCGGTATTAGATTAAAACAAATGTACTTTTAAAGAAAAGGACCCCAATCAATCGATATTCCACTCAATATCATATAACACCCCTGCTCCACAGCTGATGATACCTACTAAAGGAACAGTTAAATATAATAATCTTTCAAATAAAAGAAAATTGAACGGGGTTTATATATTTTATATATTTGTTGCGGAGTTTATATTTATTATGTTGCATTTTGGGTTTCCTAAAAAAGACAGTGTCCTGGTTGGTGTAGTAGCCTGGAGCGATTACGGTTAGCACAGATCCATAGTCTGTTTCATATTATATAGTTGTAAAACGAACAACTTGTACTACTAAGCTGAGACAAATATTTTTAGCCAGCCCGTTTCCTATCATCCTTTATTTTAAATGCCTTTATATAATATTGTTTTTTACAGAGATTTCGGTAAAGGTCTAATTAAAAAGTGTAAAGTTTCACCGGATGCATTTATACAAATGGCAATTCAATTGGCAAACTTTAGGGTAAGATTTAAAGGCAAAAACAATCGTCTACCAAGGGGGCCGGGCCTCTTTTATGGTAAAGTTTTTATAAAATAAAATAAAAAGACAAATACAATTATTGATAACCAGGCTCCCGAAACTGAAAGACTTTGACTACCAACATACTGTCAGGACTCTTACTGAGTAGTATTGAGCAGACATTTTAAGCAACCAAAATAAGATAAATCCTCTATTTTTTTTAGGATCAGGGCAAGTTCTCTCTAACCTACGAGCCGGCTTCTGCCCGTCTATACAAGAATTCCCGTACTGAGACGCTACGTTCCGTTTCCGATGAATCCTGCAAATTTGTTAGAGCAATGGTGAATGCTACAGTTACTGTGAGTTCAGACGTTTTATATTAAAATTTGCTTCGAGAATAATGGGATTTTTGTGTTAAATTGTCACCCCGATCTCAGCGATAGTGATGGGCCCGCCACGGACGACTTTTTAGAACCTCGGCCAGCGGGCGGGCCCGTGAAATGGCCACGCCTGACTGGTAACTGTACGGTTGAATTGATTACATCGAACCTAAAAATCATGGTTATTAAATGATCAAATTTAGAGAATTTACGATTTAAATAAAAGCTTATGAACTTGTATAACTGAAAACCTAACCTATTTTAAAGCTTTAAATATAATTCCCACAAGCACGTTCCTTCCAATGTAAAGAGCTTTTTCAATTTTTCCAAACTCCAAATTCCATCTATTAGTATAACAATTGTTTTTTAGAAAGAAGAAAAGATTTCTCTGCTGAAGAAGGCAGCCGAAAGACATGGTATTCGCAATAAGGAATGTATGGCCGGAAAGGGTGTTGATAGACATCTATTTGTTTTATATGTATTATCAAAAGGAGTAGGAATCAGTTCTTCATTCTTGGATCATTATATATCACAACAATGGATACTTTCTACTTCTCATGTAAGTTTAGTTATTAAATATAATTATATTATTTAAATATACAGTTTATTTACAAGGTTAATAGCTAGAGTCTTATATGGAAAATGATAAAATCCCTTTCTTTCCGACAGTTTTCTCGTCCTTTTTAACTCATCGACAAACTTTTTTGAAGATTCGTAAAGGATCGAAAGCTCTTTTATAGAAATGCCTAGTATTAAAACAGAATATAGATAATCTATAAATGATTTATAATTTATTTTAATATTTAATAATCTATAATAAAACTTTTCTTTAGGTCCCCAACTGTACTCAGCAGTGTGACGAGGACACTAATCCTGATCTCACATGGATGGGCGCTTGTTTCGGAGCTGTAGCTAAAGAGGGATACGGTAACTATAAATTACTCTCTGTGTAACTTAGTCTGTTTTCTTCAGGAATTTGCTATCGTTTTGGTGGAAATCATTCTATTCTTGCTCACATTACCAGCTATCATTCATCCGAAAAAACTGTAAGTTTAGGGAATATTAGATGTTGCCATACCTGCAGTGGTGTTAACTAAATGAAAGGATAGATCAGCTTGATCCTTTTTATCAAACGTATCTTAATTTGTATCAATTACCCTAGCATCTTATGATAGAGAGTTCTCGCTAGACTGTAGTTAATAGTCTCTATACCTCATCTAGACTATTCTCTATTACTTTTGGGTTTTTCTCAGGTCTGAGATCAGATCCATATTGAAATCCCTCGCCAATTAATATATTAAGCTACTGATTCATTTTAAATTAAACAGCGTCATTATTGAACTCTTTTTAGACTAGACTATTAACTGGACAACTACAAAAAACATTTTCCGATCAAACTATGCGCACAGAATCACTAAAACTAATCTGAGCACCGTTTCAGATGAATTCCTCAAAACGAAAGATTACTCTTGAAAACAGTAGTAAAAACTAAAATATGCTATTTTCAGAATTCCAAACGCTTCCAAGCTCATTTCGTGACTGCTCTCAAAGAAATGGCTGGCCTATTCGAAGTGTCCCCCTAAGTCGTATACAGTCTTACTAGGAGTGAATTTGATATTAAAAATAATAATTATTGCTTTGTAAAGAGCAGTTTGTAAAATAATATTGTGTGTGTTTTAATCATTATTATTAATGTCAATATCGATACACCGAGATACAGGTCCAGAGAATAAACGTGTACAAATAATAGCTGTTTTGTATTAAGGTTGCAATTTAGCGAGCTGGCACCGCACCTGGAAACTCGGCCCCGGCTCGATTTCAGTATAATGGGAACTTGTATACAAGTCATTGAGACCGATTGGGTTGCCCGGGTCCGACTTTACATATTTCAGCCTGGGGAAATTTTTGAAAAAGGGCCTGCCATTCCTCACCCTGGTTTTCAGTTTACACCAAAGAATACAGCCGTAGAGCGACTTTACCATATCTGTAAGTTCAGGAAATATATGGTTATGAGAGGGTTCGAATTTTGTCATCGGAAAACAATAATAGTTTCTACTTTTTTAGTTTATAATAATAAATGGTTCTATTTCTTTATATGTTTAGTTGTATTATCAGTTTCCATCTATATACTCAATCATATACATAGTATCTGGTTGTTTAAAGTATTCTCTTTTGGAGAAAAAGTAAATGAATCTTCAGAAATTCGGATAGTTATGGAAATTTGGATCGTAATCCTCATGATCATCCTGATCTACAAAAATTTCTTGATTGTGAAAGTTTTCAAAAAGCTCATTTTCATAGATTTCCGGATAATAATTTTGTTTGGATCGTTGTCAAAAGGAATATCATTCTGATTGGGGCGCCAAAAATACGGATTACTGTTTTGCATATGCTGATTATGCACAGGTTACCAATCATCATCGAAAACATTCATTATCCCATTTATTACTGGGATTAGGATAAGGATAAGCACTTTTCTCTCTGCCATGTATTGAATACGATTAATATTTTCACAGTTCTCAGCGGCATCAGCTCTTTCTTGTTTTACTATTCGTTCGACGCTTTCAGCTATCTGAATAGCATCATCGAAAGATTTGGGGTTTCCCTGACGTCCCAATGTCAATAAACTGACATTTGAGCGAATATCTGAGCGTAGACCTTTCGTCTTACCACTTGTTCTGCAATTTGTATTTTGGATTGGCCTTCATATGCAATATCAGACTTCACGCGTAGAATTCTAGCAAAATCGCGTATTGAGTGGTTATACTGTTTTAGCTCATCTAGTTCATCTTTTGCTATCTCTCTTATCCAAGTGGAAGTCTTTTCTCTAAGTCTCTAAAGAGTTTCGTCAGCTAACTTCGTCATTAAATATCATTTTCTTAATAATAACAATATTTATTTAAACAAGCGGAAAACAATAGAACAGTGGTTAACTTATCGAAAATAAAACTTGTTTCTAAAAAATGGAAATACCAATAAAAGTAATGAAAAAGTGTAGGAATTAGGGAATGATATGAATTAAAAGATTTAAGCGTAAAAAAAATATGAACAGAATAACATCAAGTGTATATATATATATATATAGAATAATAGATCTATACGATACTGGAAATAAATTATGATTATTATTATTATTAATATAAAGGGGAAATGGAGTGCAAAATATACTAACGAAAAAAGACGAAAAAAGACATTGAAGCCTACGGTGGGTGATACGGGTATATATTATCAGCATTTATAACTTTAAAAAAAAGAAAAGAAAGAGCTGAGAGTACTCTTTGAAATTACACATAGTCTCATTATGCTAGAAATAATTTCATTGGACGCGTCTCCGTTTCATATATAAATTACAAACCTATATGGGATTTCAGTGAAAGGAACTTTAGCTGGGTCTATAGTCAACGCCGAAAGTAATAATGAGGTGTCAGATGCGTATTTTTTGAATTCTGAATTTGGATTCAGATGGAGCGTTGAATTCTTTACACTCGATTACTTTCGGCGCTGACTATACATGATGCTGTGGACCTGAGTAACTCATGAAAGTTGAGTAAACTCACGCATTTCCTAATAAGCGAGGTTTATAAAATAACATGTTTATTCACAAATACAAATAATTTCAGTTCATATCTTCTTGGTTCTGCGGTTTGATGCAAGTAAACTCAACCTCCAACTTACGATCTCCTATTTTTTTTAACTAAAATAATGTTTACTTAGTTGGTAAAACATCTGTTTAAGTTTCCAATTAAAATTACCCAATAGTAGGTTGTGTCATCCAACGTGTCCTTTTTCCATTGTATTCCAACATCTTTGAGAGCATTTTCAATGTGTTGCTGATTTGTATCCTTTATGATTCCAAATACTTGACGCAGTTCGAAATCTTGTATCTTAAAAGAATATACTTTTCAAACAGTAAAAAATGTATAAAATATTGGAATACGGTTATAAGACTTGCCTTCATAAAAGAAATAAGAAACAATTACAAGATTATGATAGTACAAAACTTTTTGTAATCTGCCATTTCTTACCTGAATGCATCTTATAATTCCTTTAATAGTGAGAGATGTTTGACATTTAGGTATATGTAACCTTTTCCCAGCAGAAAACCAATTTTCAAGAATGTTATCGTCAAACCAGATGATATTATCCCTTTCCATACGACTGTAATGGAAGATGGTTTTCACTCGAAGTATCATCTGAAATATTATCGTCTTAGAAACATTTCTATACTGGAACTAGCGGGAACAGTGGCCGTATCCACGAAGCCCATGAGACCTCTCACGCCTTCGGAATTTACAACACGTGAGTAGTCACATTTTTAGAAGGGGGACCCTTATGTTCGAAATTTTTTTTCTCAAACTTGCTCATTAAGCATGTTTTATACAGGGAACACGATTATTATAAACGGTTTTTGTTCAAAGCGAGCGTTTCTTTCTTTGTTTACACTCTGTGAAAAGTAAAAATTCACCGAAATTTCAAATAAATCGCAATATTCTACTATAAAATCATTGTTCTCTTAGACTAAGTCTTTGTTATATGCAAAAATAGTTTTGAATTTTAAGAAAGATTAAGTTTTGAAAAGATTGCACTGAATGACTGATGAATAATGATTTCACAAATGATTAAGGTAGTATTATCTCAATTGAAAATGTAAGAAAAAACTGTTTAACTCATTAAAAAGTCGATTATGTCGAAATAAATTTGAAATTTACGACTTCGTCCCAAAAACACAGCATATGCGCCAGCGAATTCACTTCTAATGAGATGTCAAAGTAACGAGGACTCCTCACGACGTTCGTGGATACGGCCACAAGACACACAATTCTTATTGTTACGAAGTGCCAAATTAACATAAAATATTTACGATAGTACCAAGAATTTAAACCTACCATATCAGGAACCGCAGTTAAATCCGTATTCCAATTGATAAAACTCAATATATTCAAATGCAGTTTATTAAGAAATGCCAACCAATCATCTTTTATATTTATATCTATCTTGCTGAAGTCAATAAACAGCTCCGTTAATTTTCTAAATATGATAAATGATAGCAGTGGCCGTATACACCAATGTCCGGAGGATCGGAGCGGAGCGGATATTAGCTATCGGGCGCCATTAGCCCTGTGGCCGTATCCAAGAACCTGCCCGTGGTTCAGCTCGGGCAAGTCTGCCCGCGGGCAACCTTGCCCGCGGGCAGACTTGCCCGGTGAAATCGGTATCCAAGAAACGACGGGCAGAGCTGCCCGCGGGCAGGCTCGGGCAAGGGGCGTGGCCTGCTTGTAAACACCGGACAGTAACTCAAGGGCAGCTAAGCTGGTTACAATAAATATACAATAAATTTTGAGAAGGACAAAACGAACAACAAATTGATTTCAGAAATGTATCTAATTTGTTAATTCATTGACTTTCAAGGTTGAATAACAAGTTGAGCAAACTTTTTGTTACACATATAATAAAAAAGGTAACTGAAAATCATTTCCTTTGAAAAACTTCTCAAAACAGTTGACCATTTTGAAAACTGAAAGGAACTTCAAAAATAGTCATAGTAGAAACGTTTCTAGCGCGTTTTCCACTGTAAATATAGCTTTTATGGAAAACTATTTCTGAAACTCATGATTTGAATGAACCATCCGGAGCTGTCACAATCAGATCAACTGTTTCTACATATTTTTGAA